>BMAV01024540.1:204833-230281 GCA_019973955.1 Trichonephila inaurata madagascariensis
ATCTCACAAAATTTTTATAGCAATTTTTTTGTCGAAGTACATATTTTTTCATTTACCAGAAGGATCCATTTTTAATTATACTAATTCAAATGACATTTATTTATATATTTTATTCATAGGAACCATTATAGATTTTGAAAAAAACCTACCGAATTAAAATAATCTAAGATTTAATTTAAATACCTTAAATTTTAGAATTCTAGCCTTGAAATTGACCAATTATCAAGTTATATGACTGTTGTAATGAACTTGTTTAATATTTGAAAACATAAAAAATTGTAGGTAGAGAAATAAAAAAAAATTCTCAATTATAATTTGTTTACAAGAAAGAATTTGAATGAAAAATTAATTTCCTTATACAGTGCACAATTATAGTGTATATAAAGTAATAAGCTAATATTTTTTACAGCGAATTTACAAAAAATAATTATGTACAATTTCTAGCAGCTGTAAAATGATCTCTGTAATTAATAACATGTGCGAATATGCATGCTTTTTCTTTGAAATCTTAGAAAAATAAAGTTTAGGAGAATTTTTTAAGTAAGCGATTAAATGATTTCACAGAAAAAACTCCGCATGAAGGGAGGTTTTAGATTTTTATATGAATTACTCTTTGATGTTTTTACTGCTTTGTTATGTTATGTTTTTTATGATACTCTCCTACAAATATATTTTAAAATTATCATTTTGCTATGTTTCGTTGAAAAATTATATTATTGATCATTACTTATTGGACATTATTGATCATTGTATTTTATTTAAAGATGCATGTTTTATTGTTTATGATACATCAAATTTATATGGAATTTAAAGGAAAAAACCAGAAAGTTTATTATTATTTAAATTAATATCAAACAAAAACTAAATACGAATTTTGTTCATTTATAAGGTTTGCTTATAAAACTGGATTAAAATTAAAATTAGAATTGAACTTGAATACATCCTAGTGAAAATAACGTTAATGTACTATGAAACAGTCTTTGGGCTGCTTATATCTTAGTGAAACGCAAACATATTGTTCAGTACAAACATTTTAATTTAAAGTAATGAGAAATAAAGTTAAAAAGCAAAATAAACTCAAGAAAATTCAGTTTGTATGATATTTCCAATATCATTGAATCTGATATTGACTATTAAATAAAATATGTATATCTTTAAAAAAAAATGATGATTAAAAAATAATACAATATATTATATGGAAATGCAATTTGTAAAATTCTTTAAATAACCAATGTTAATTAATTCTTCTAATTTTTATCAACACACTATTCTTAGTATTTAAAGTTTACTTTCAGTATACATATATACATATATTCAGTATACATATATACAATCAATATCATAACTCTTTTAAAAAAAAGATTCAGAGTGCATATGTACATATGTAATAGATGGAGAAACCCTTTTCTTGAATAAAAGGAAAATTATTTATATTTTCTTTAACTCTAAATTCTCATATAGAAATTCAATAGTTTTCTCTTTAAATAGAAAATGACAAGTTTTTGTTTTAAATATAGTTTTGCCAATGGAACACTTACAAAAGCCAGATAAACGTCAGGATATTTAAAACTAAGCTGTGTCTACTAAGTAAAGATGTACTTTAAAAAAATGCGAATTCTTCATATTACATCCAAAGCATTAACAGTGGTAAAAATAATTTCATGCTCATAATAAGTTGTTTTTCCGTAATTTACAATCAAAAACCAAATTTTTATAAAGGTACTTAACTATATATAGATACAATGAAAGAAAAAAATTTTGTAACATTTTTATGATTCAGTTTCGGAGTAATATTCTTGTTAAAAAGTACACCAAAGTTAGAAATTAACAGCCAAAAGTGCAAATTTTTTAATAGTTGAAAGCACAAAAAATAATTTTTATAAATTTTGAGTTTTATACTGTTTATATAAACTCAATGCAAAAGGTTACTGAAAAAAGGGATGAGTAAAATAATTTTTTGTTGTACAGTTAATTTTCCTTATAATGCCACTAATTTTTTAAAAAGAGGTTCAGAATTGTATGATGAAAACGACTTAGACTCTTTCAGAATTTCGCATTTTTATGAGCTTACAACGTGAGATAGATGCTTATTCCTATATATTCTACTGTTATCTGGATCATATTAGCAACTACGAGCAAACTATTTGCTTTATAGTTAGCAATCAGTGCTTTCCTCTGTACCAGCGCTTATAATACCGTAGGGATCCAAACTTTGTTAGAGAGCCTTATGTCTCTCAAGAAATGGGGCTTACTCTATTATGTCCAGTAATGATAAGATTTTCGAAGAAAATACAGTTAATTCAAAGGGTATGGGTTATATTAGGATGTATAACTCTTGCTTATGTACATAATTTAATTGAAATAATCGCAACAATTTCAACACGCTATGTTGCTGTTAACGAAATAAATGGCATTGTTTCATCTTATTATTGTAGTACTTGGAGATACCTTTTGTTTTTATACCGTAATTTTATATGATTTTATTCTGTTCTTCTTGAACACTCATTCATTTTCCAAATAAGTTAAAACGTAAGCATAGGTATGCAAACTGTATTCTTTAGTTTTTTGATATAAGCTCACTCTCCAACAAAAAAAGAAAAGCAGCATACTAGATAGAAGAAGATATAACTGTGAGTTAATGCCGCATATGGAGATATTTCAATTTTGTTTGTTAATTGTTGATGTTAGTAATACGGTTTTTATGTAGGTTATATGTTTTGTTTTCAGTTGCGCAAAGTGCATCTTAGTTTTCACTATTTATAACTAATATATTCTGTACATTTTTAAATAGAAGTTTATTTTAACTACTCCTTTCAAGCTGGAAATGTGTTTAATGAAACAAAAAAGTATGATATATTTCTTGTTCACATATGCATATAGTTATTTGTATATATATAAACACACCCACTTACATATTTACTGTCGGCCGTTCGAATTCCATCACCGAGAAGGAAAGTAAATGACAATTTACTTATTGCACGTATACAGCATAACAGGAAAAAAACATGATTAAATTTGTAGACAATTTGGGGGTATATAGAAATTAGTAGACACAGCTGCCGCCTCTGGTAGCTAAAATGGCTTTAGCTATGTTAGACATCTATTCGAATTGAACTTGGATGACAGATACTAGTAAGTCATTTCATGCTGCTTCAAGTCTATAACAACTTCATAAATTGTCATGGCTGGAGGATAGTGGTGGTCTTGTCTCTTGGCAATTCATGATCATATATTTTCAGAGGGTGAGAGATTTGGAGAAAGGGCTGGACATGACAACAGTCAAACATCCTTATGTCGAAATAGGACACTTGATCTTGCATTATCTCGTTGAAAGATCACGTCTCCGAGGCCTCGAAGATAAGGTACAGTCTTATAATCTGTAGCGGATCATCTATATAGAACAGTAATAGCCTCTAGTCTGAAGTGATCATTTGGTCCAGTGGTATGTTATGTGCTTACGGAACCGAAGGTTGCGAATTCTGTCCTTCGGATAAGCGCGCCACTTCATTGGCGACCCTGTCTGAACTAAGAAAAAGCGCAACCTACTGATCTGTCGTGGCGCCATCTACCCGCAAAAAGGGCAACCAAAATCTGATCAGATTCTCTTGACACAGAAAACAAAGTCGTCAGACTCACTTGACGCGATTCCTCCAATTAATAGCAACAACTCACACACTCGTCATAACAACTGTATCGTTCGTTCGCATACCCACCGAATCACTGGTGGGGGAGTGTGTAGAGGTATCATTTATATAAGTCAGTAACAGCCTCCGAACTGAAGTGATCATTTTGGTCCAGTGGTATATGTTATGTGCTTAGGGAACCGAAGGTGGTGGGTTCTGTCCTTCGGATAAGCAAGCCACTTCAAATCTAAGAAATGTAACACTGGCCATTCAGATATCGACGGCGTGAACAAAAGGTGTTCGTGTTTTGTACACAATGGCTACACATACCGCCACATGAGATGCAGAACCTGTACGTCGATATTCGTGGGTCACGTAAGCTCTCCTAGATACGTCAATCATGATACTTGAAGTAGAACCACAACTCCTCTGAAAAGGTGACTTGGGTTACTTCTGTATCTAGTTTCATCGTAGGGAGCAACACTTTCCCCACGTGTCCCTATGTTGCAGTTAGAAGGGAAGCCGAAATAGTGGTCACCGTGCAGATAGTATGTGCTACTCCAGACGTCGTTGCACTGCTGTTGTCGGTACTTTTCGTACTGCAAACAAGACTTCTTCCAAATTCAAGGATCGTGGTGTGACTGTACGATCCTACAAGGCCAATCTGACAACATGTGCATCATCTCGGTCGATAGCGGCGGGAGGACGTTTAGAACCTGAACGGCTCTCAGTATGATCCTCCAGAGTCCATCGATTCCATATCTGCCTAATTGTCGAAGACTTCCACCAAATGCGAGTAGTAATATCGCAGGACGATAAACCGCACTCTCGATAGTCTTCAATCCTTGCACTATCGAATTCCGACCCGTGCTGGTAACCGTTTCTCCTTCTTATACGAGCAATTTTCTCACAACCACATTCAAATGTGATTTCCAAAATGAGAAACCAGCTGCTTAACCTTTCTTTTTATGAAGAGTTTTAGATGCCGCGTTTCTCCCGCTGCGTTGTTCGATCACCTTTAAATTCTAATAATTTTTGCTTATCTCTGCAGCTTCTTTCTTTCATATGAATTTGACTTTTGAATCATCTCGCTTTTATGGTGTTACAATTATATACAAAGTATTATTTTTTCCTTTTCGAGCCGGGATATGTTGGAAGTAGATTTATCTAGTGATTGCATTGTAACTTTACAATCTTTTAATCGATTTCATATTTAAAAAGCAGTTTTTTCTTAAGTATCTAAAGTTCTAAATCAACTGGTCATCACATTCGATGTTAATTTCTTTCAATATTTAAATTTTTTTACGTTTTAATTATTTTGTGTAGTTGTGAAATAATTATTATTATTGTATGTAGTTGCGATTTAATCAATATTCTTAAATCTAATGTTTTTTCATAGTGATAAATATATTCATTTCAATTTTTACTATGATATCAAGAGTTCTCGTTCATTACTCTTTTCCAGAAGCAATATCTGCAAGAAATATAATTCTACAAACTTTGAATTTATAACTTTTTTCAAGTTTATATTTTGATAAATTTCAAGTTTACATTTTGATATAGCTTGAGATTTATCACAATACTAAATTATCAGCTTATTATTGCATATTGTTTGATAATTACTTAATCATCTTAAGTAAATTATCCATTTCACTTATGGACTTGTAGTGTTAATTTTCCAGTTAATCAACAAATATTATTAGAAGCCAGAAACATATAGATATTGACAACCAATATTATCTTGTCATACAGGGTAGGATATGCAGGCAAAATTCTAATTAGCTAGACCGTTGATGACAAATTAATCACTTAGATATGCCTGTCTACTGTTCGTCTGGAAAATATCATTCATGATATGTTCAGCCAAATCAAGCTATATTTGTTAATATTTTACCTATGACTGGTATAAATTAAAATTAAACAAAAAATGTTTCAGGAATGGTTTTTCATTTTTATCCTCAATATTATTGAATAATAATAAAATTATCATAAAGTGAACAAAGTTAGAGTTTTTTATTTGACTTCTTATAACATTTTTTTGAGAAATTATTTTTAGTGAAATTAGGCAGATATAAAATTTAACATAATGAAGTAGAATATTATTTCAAATGTTGATCACTTCCTGTTCCCTCAGGGGGTGGGACCGTGGTAGCCTAGTGGTCAAGGTAACAGATTCGTAGCTGGCATGTCATGAGTTCGAGTCTAGTACCGCTGAAGACCCACAGTGCAGAGGAGGCCGATGCACGTTAAATCTGTTGAGGTTTAAACGTCCTCCCGTAGGGGTGGTGTGGAAGTTGAGAGGGTGCCATCTCAGGTGTCGTCCTCGTCATTTGACCATGGTTCAAAATTCGTTCAGTTCATGGTTCGCTGCCTAAAGCCCTACTGTAGCTGAATAGTGTGACGTTTATATTCACTCACTCACTTCCGCAGGAGGCCGTGGTAGCCTAGTGGTTATGGCCATGACTCGAAGCCAGAGTGTTACGGGTTTGACCCCTGGTACCACTGAAGACCCGCCTTGTAGAGGGCCCGATGCAAGTAAAATCTGTTGAAGCTCAATGTTTCTCCGTTGGTGTGATAGTTAGGAGAGGAGATGTCAGAGTAGGTGCCCTCGTCTCTTGATTGAGGTTCAAGATTACGAGGTCCGTCGCCAATAGCTTTTGTGTTGCCTTGTAGTGCGTCGTTAATATATAAATTTCACTCACCCTGTTCTCTCAGCTAGTAAAAATCAGGGCACATAACAATGTCTGAAAGTCTTTTTAAGACCGTAAAACTTCATATTTTTAACAAAATTAATCAAATTTATAGAAACAGAAATGAATTTTCAACGTATTTACAGTAGAAATTGACTTGAAAAGTTTTGTTTCAATTTATATATTGCTTCCTTTAAATTTCCTTGTGTTTACGATATTTTGGCACAGCTCAAAATGTGTGCCCAATTTTCATTTTAACAAATGACTTAGATAATGTTGTTCAAAAAAGTTGAAATTTGTAATTTTATATGATATATATTTTTACTTTTCAAATTGTATATATTTTCTGTTAATAAAGATGAAGCAAAGAACTTAAATGATATTTTATGGTACCTTTAAAAAGTTTTTTATTAACAGCAACAGTAAAACAAGCAGCTAGAATTTAATCGTTAAGGTTCTTTCCTATCGTATAAACACATTACTGCGTGCGCATTTGACCGTAAAGATATTTTAGCGGGAAGACACATTATCGGATAGACATTACAGCAATTTAGTCATAACACTGTAAATGTACTTTTCTATACTTTTCAATAAAATATAGTTCACCCCATAATCAGTTTTCCCCCCTGATACATTTGGACTAAAGTAATACCTTTTAAAATTAGCAATGAAAATTTTTCACAATGCGTTTTACGTGGATCTCTGACGAATCTAACCATTTCAATTAGTTTTAAGTAATCAATACAGATGTGAATGTAAATTATTTTCTTTCGCAAGTTTATGTGGAAAAAATTTCAAGTGAGATAGACTTTAAAAATAATGTGTTACAATGAAAAATGTTATATTCCTTATATTAATTCAAAACCACCTCAACGTTTCTCTTATAGAAAAAATTGAATACAAATAGCTTTAATTATGAATTATCGATAATACTATCACATAGTTTTGCCGATAAGTTATTGAATTGGATAAATTTTGAAGATAAAAATGAAATGAACCCTTTAAATTATAACTCAACAAAATGTTGGTTGCGAAAGTGAATTGGTTCAAAGCATGAACTGAGATTATGTTTAATTGAAATAAAAGCAGCAACAAATCAGTTTTTTTAAATATTTCTATTAATAATAATAAAAGTTATTAATTATGCTCCTTGAATAACGTATTTCTCAATTAAATATTAAGAGTAAATTTATATTTCTTAATAAAACTTCATAAAATATAGAATTGGTATATTCGAAAATTCTGCATTGGAAGGAAGTTTATTACCCAAGCTATTACAGAATTAAATGTTCTTCTTTAAGGCATTCAAATATCAAAGCATATAATTGCGCGCGCGCTTTCAAAGACCATACTATATAATAGATATATAAATACATCGAAACTCAATTTATGCAGTCAATAATGATCCATTTTCTGTGTTTCGAATTTTATGAAAAGTATTATATATTTCTATTTCGTGGAAGTAATAGGGCTTTTTTTTGCACTAATTTAGCGCAGTTTGTGCACAGAGCTTGCACTGATATAAAAATGCAGTTCTATCAAATCAAACTCTTATACTAGTTTGTCAATTTTTCTAAAAAATTTCATTACACACAATTAAAATAATAATAACTTAATTTAAAAAATTTTAACAATAAATGCCAAAATTAATTTCATTATCTCTTCCAAAATATTTTATTTTATGCTCTAATTGTTTAAAGATACGTGTCAGCACTTAAAATAAAAACTTTATATAATATATAAGTATTTTTATATATAACTCAAGTATGTGTTGATTATCTTTGAGACAAGTTTGTAACACTATTAAAATGTAAATAAACATTAATAAATAATTAAATCGTTGAGATTGATCGAGACAGAAATTTTCGTATCCGTGAGAAATTTTCTTCATAAAAATACTCACTTCTTTTGCTAATAAAATTCTGATAAATATATATGAAAATTTGCCAATAGATGCTTTTGAGGTTCGAGGAGGTATTTTAGATGAAATTTGATTTAAAGTAAAACTATACTAATTTACAAATGTCTAATTAGACCTATACTCACATACTCATCAGTGACTTGGACAATGACACAAAAAGATGAAAATACTCTTTGTGTCTTTGAGCATCGACCCTAAGAGTCATGGCATTTGGCACAGACGCTCCAATTTTGAGCTCTACCGTGCCTTCAGGAAACCAGGCGTTGTCAAATATATAAAAATCCAAAGAATTAAATGGGCTGGCCACGTTATTAGAATGAATATAAAGAACGTTCAACACAGAAAATCCTTTTGGTTAAGCCCTCTGGAACAAGAACTAGGGGTCGTCCGAATCTCAGGTCGACTGCCTACAAGGGATTTCGCTACCCTAATAGTGACTAATTGGGTTAGGGTTTTCCGCCCTGGGATCCCGAAATCCCGGGATTAAAATAACTAATCCCAGGATTTAATTTTTGTCTGAACTATATTTTAAAATTTTTTTCTCGTCAAAATGTTCTAAGAATTTAATTCTTATGAAATTTATATTTTGTTTATGAAATATGTATGCAGAATTTTTTTGTGCAATTATAAGTGCTATAAGTAAAAACAATTATGCAGCTCTCATTTCTCGTATGGGAGAACGTCGCGCAGATCTAAGTGGCTCACTGCAATATACTTACACAATAATATAAACAACATCTCAAAAATACATTTTGTCACAGTTTCTTCTTCAATTAAATGCCATTAATTAATAGAGGATCTGCTTGAAAGACTTGAGACACTTCAAATCCCATTGCATTACTAACAGCTCATGCAACTAGATCTTCTGTTTCAAAAAAAGGTAATACATGAAATTGATTCGCATTCTGATTCAATAACTGGATCAATTTATACACAAAAACCATTAAGTGTAGTAGAACTAGATAAAAAAAGTTGTCAAAGAGCTATATGCAGCAATGCAGTCTATTAGATTTGAGACACTGTCATCAAAAATTCAAAAAGAAATGTTTCCTTTTTAAAAATGGAGGGAGACGTGGTGACCACCTGAAAAGAACATACTTCTATTTAATGACGATAATACCTACTAGTATAGAAAGCCAACGAGCTTTTTCTTCGGCAGGACAATTTGTAACAAAAATAAGAAGCCGTTTGAGCGATGAAACGCTGGACGAGCTGTGTTTTTTACAAGCTTATTTACAGAAACACAAGAAATGAACAAAGTTTTTTTTTTTAATTTCACTTTTATTTGTTTCTTATGATGAATTAAGTTTTTTTTATTTGTTTCAATAAAATTAATATTAAACCAATTTTTAATTATATTTTTAGTTTTATTATGCAATTTTACTATGATAATGTGTAAGTATTTTTAATAAATAGTCCAATCCTAATCCAATCCAAAAATATAACACGAGATTACAAACTCTAAATTGGATGACCATAGCAAAAAAAAAGAGGTCCAAAGGAAAATTCTTGAGAAAGCCGCCCACCCAGGACTGTTGCGCCATTGAAGATGTATGGAAATTTACTTTGATTATTAATCTGCAACCTATCAATTTATATTAAATTGGTAATGTTACCTCATTTTTAGCGTTGTTGTTACCAAAGGATTTTTATCTTTTACCAGCACAGCTAACAACAGTTATATCACTTTTCAAAAAAGAATAAGAAATTTTGTAATGTATCCATTCCTGATGTGACATTTCAAAAATAATTATTCTCTCTCCATCTGACATAGGTAATAAGGATATTACAATTGTTTCATCATACTAGGCATACGTCGTATCCAGTAACATCTGTAGCGCCTCAAATATCAAGCATAAAAATCATTTTCGATAGGAAACAAAATAATAATAAATAAACGAAGGCTCTTCTTATAAGCGAACTACTTTACGGTCATCGAACGTTTAATCATTCAAATGCACCGTTCATTTTTACTTTTGAGGTTTCAGTTCTCACGAGTTATATATGCTCAGGTTTCCCCATTCCGTTTTTTCTTCATTGTCTTTCATTTCGCCTGCATTAGGAAAATTTGTCTTCTTTTGACTCACGGATTTTATGAAATCTGTCTTTCCTTTCCCATCTCTATATTTTGTCTTGAGCAGACAGATTTTATTGCGAAAGGTTTCAAGATTGTGACACTTTAAAAATGAAATGCTTTTGAAAGAATCTTTTTAACTATAAATATAAATTAAATTGCTGCTAGAGATGCAAATTTCATTTAAATAAAATAACTTGGAATATTTGAAAAAGATTTGCGATTACTTTTTTTTAAAACAAATCATCGAGAATTGAAATATTTGGGGAAAAAAGACTTAAAATTAGTTTTGAAAAGGTTTATATAACTAGAAATATAAATTCACATTAAAATTTTCTTCTATAGTTTTAATTTAATAGCCTCAAAACAAAGAACAGATTATGTACTTATAAGCAGGTGAGATTATTAATAAAAGTATTAATTAAAATATAGATATAATACATATATGTTCAAATTATTGAAATAAAGTAATTTAAAAAATCTCCAATACAAAATATACTCTTTTAAAAAATAACCTGAATTCATTTATTTTCTTAAAACTAAATTACTCCTTCCATTCTTTATAATTTCTAGGTTTGCAGATATTACATATTTCATTTCATTCATTGAGTAAATAGAACGCAGAATAAAACGAAAGTTCTCAGCTAAACCGGACTAAATCCTGCCATATAGTATGGTCTACAAATTACTGTGATACACAACTCTTAAAAGTTTGAAAATACGTACATTTAGTTTTTTAATCTTCCTGATCTCTGCCAAGAAATAAGCTGTAGCTGTCAAATACATTTAGAAGCTGTCTGACATATATAGTAACAGCTAAGCACTAACCTTTTAGTAATGTATGTTTTATCTTTCCTGTTTGTTATGATGTTTATAATCCTAGTTTTTGAAACAATTTTATCTGAGTTTGAGAGCTAAGTTTATAAAATAAGAAAGAAGACATTTAATACGATACAAAAAATTACATACACGCTCAAATTAGAAAAAAGAATTCAGTTGAAGCATTTAAGTTTTTATAGTAATAAAAATCTTTATATAGAATATTTATTGCTTAAGATAATATTTCTAATGCTTTGTCTTGATTTGTTGTACTTTTTATCCTGTATGCAATATTTTACTAAATAATAAATTAAAAGTAAGAAACTTTTTTAAAAACAAGCTTTTATTTCAATGCGCTAAAAAGAATAAAATAAACTTTTCTTTTAAAACTTTTTTTACTATCAACTTATAAGGTCATCAATTGTGTAATGACGTTGATAGTAAGAAAAGTTTTAAAAGAAAAGTTTATTTTATTCTTTTTATCGCATTTAAATAAAAGCTTGTTTTTAAAAGTTTTATTTACTTTTAATTTATTATTTACTTTTTAGTTATCACTGGACAGGTTTCTCAGTCTGTTCATCTCATTCAACGCATCATTGTTGCAAGGTCGTTTGCCGGTTAATTTTGAACAGTCTAGCTCAGGGGTACTTAACCTTTTTTCCCGCCAGCCTACTTACATATGATAGATATTTCACTCGGGCCGCAACAAGAGGATAATGGGGGGAGGGGAATAAAAACTGAAAGACCAAAACCACATTGGACAAAGCAAAATTAATCAAAATATTAAAACTTTTTTTTTTTTTTTTTTTTTGCTTTTACTACACTATATTAAAAACAAAAAACACAAATTGTTTTTTAAAATCCGTAATTTTAAACCAATTTTTTCAATTTCTGTACAGAATTTAGATAATATTACTCTACAAACAAAAACAAAGAGTTTCATTTGATTATCTTTAAAAATGACGAAGTTATTAAATTTTTAATTAAAAATGTGAGTATTTTTTGAAAAATCGTAAAAAAAAGTTTTCGACATTTTATTTTTTAAATGACTGATTCTAAGAGACAAAATCCTGAACTTTTTTAGTGCAGAACATCGATCCATTAACCAAAAAAATTCATACGGAACGATTTAGAAATCATTTTCATAAAAATGCATCGATTTTGACTCATTTCAGAAAATATCGTAAAAAAATAGAAAATATCATTATTTTGTAAAATGAATTATACCGTATCGTGCGAAATAAATTATCTTTCCGATTATGTAATTATTTTTTGTCTGAGTTTGATAGAAAGAATTAGATGGCTTTTTTAAAAAATCGGAACTTCTTTAAGCTCAATCCGATAAGCTGCTCAGCAGAATAAAAAACCAACAGAGGTAAAACAATTATTAGTTTTAAGGTTTTTAATTAATATCTTCTTAACTAATTGTAATATCGGAATATAAATGCTCAAAACATGCATTATCATGTAAACTAAACGTGTATACAAAATTTCAGCTCAATCGGTTGAAGACATCAGCTTCACAATTGAGTTGCAAGATTCCACCCGAACAAATTACATTGCAAGTAAAATAAAAGCTTGTAAAAACGATCAGTCTAAATAAAGTTATTTGAAATTTAATATTGTTATTGTTAGATAAAAATAATATTATTTATTAAAAAGATTATATTATTTCTCAATAAAATTGGATGAAGTGAATATGAATAAGTCTAAATGGTATGTATTTTCTCCACTTTACATTTAAACAGATATTAGAACAGTACTAAAAAAGTTTTTTTTTTTTCAAGATGAGAAGTTAAATCTTAAAGGTAAAAGCAACGGATTTTTTTTTAAAAAAATGCCAATATGAATAATCACTTTTTACGTAATTCGATCTGTTTCCCATTGTGCTGAAATAATTACTTTAACCTTTGAGATTCAGTTACATCCATAGGAAGATGCTCTTTGGGAAAAAAAGGACGGGAAAAACATAGGCAGCTGATGTAACAGAACATGCAGCTGTTTGAAAGCACTTCAGTTAAAATGATAATACTAGGATTAAATATCCGGAATCTTCCGTTATTAATCGACAAAAACACCTGGGATATAATATGAATTTAATTAACTTTTAATAAAATTACATTATAATTTTTTGAACGTTTTATTATTAAATACCAGTAATCATGCAATTCCTGGGAACTTTTTTACAAGATTTATTTTCTTGAATGATGATTAGGATTAAATAATATTTTAAACTTTGATATTGTAATTTAACATTGCGTACATCTGAGGCTTCTCTTGAGACTTACTAAATTTTTAAAGATTTCCAATTCATAAAAAAGTTAACCAGCTTAAAACTGTGATTTATAACTAAAATTTTATTCATTTAAACTTTTAAATATTCAGAATTGCCTGATTTCCTATATTTGATTCTGTTCTCTAGAAAATGGAAATGTATTTTTTAAGTACATTAGATTGGAAATTTTAAATGTGCTTACAAAACAATCGAAAAGTGATAAACATAAAGTTTGAACATTCTCGTAATTAATGACGCATCAGTATTTCCCGTGTACTTAGATATATAATTGGAATATCGATTAGCTCTACATTCGTGTGCACATTTCCACTAATTACCCAATCTTTATTTCTAAAAGAATTAAAAATTTGCTTTAGAATACACCAATCCAAAATATCCGGGGAGGAACATATTGCTTTTAGATTTTTACTCTTTAAAAGGAAAGCTTTAAATTATTTCTCACACAAATCCTTTTTTCCCATTCTTTTGCTACAACATTAAATCGATCTTATGAATCGTTACCTAAATAACAAATATAAATCTACTGACGGTTCTAGAGAGAACTCTTACACATTTGACAATTTTAGGTAATGCGTTGTCAAAGGTTAAACTACTTTAAAACTTTACACATAAGGCTTTTATATAATCTCGGTAATGATCGAATTAGTTGTGTGAGGCCTGATTCCTAAAATTTATTTTACTCTTAAAGCTTATGAGGTTATTATCACAAAAATTAATATATACTTAGATTATTAATACTTCAGCTATTCTAAGACAAATCAGTTTAATCAGTCGAACTAGCTTAATTTGATTTTTGAGAACTGCGAATAATGACCTTTAAAGCATAAATATAAGAAAACAATAAAAAGAATATTTGTTTTAATTAATGTTGTAATTAAGTAGCAGAGCCATTAAATAAAAATCATTTAATAAAACATGTTACTGGATATAAATCGGAGTTGTCTATCCAATGCATATTGATGTATCTTTTCTTCGAAAAAGTCCTAAGGTTCACTTTCTGAACCACTATTTTATTCAGAAATTTTAATCAGTTTTTGAAATAGCGATCAGCTTATTAGGTAACTCATTACCATTTTTCCAGAGTCGAAAGATGTTAGACTCTTCAGTGCTATCATTATTTGGGTTCGTGTCAAAAATTTTACTAGCTCCATTTTTAACATCCGTTAAGTTTTTGAAGATTTTCTACTGAAGGTGAGTCAGCCATGAACCGGAACAGATGGTAGTCTAAAGGGACAATGTTAAGGATGTAAACAATATTCTACGAAATCCTGTTTCCTTTCTTTACTTTATAAGAATGTCTTGTAAGGCACATGGCTTGACGCTTGGGCTCTTTAATTGGCGCCAAACGTATATTTGAATGTTTAGAGTTTGACATACATTTGCTGAAATGCTTAATACATACCAATTTCATTGTTGTAATATTGAATTAAAAATATTTACAATTAAAGGGACAGAGTTCGATTTAGGGTTTGTAATCCCGTGTTATATTTCCAATCCCGGGATTTCGGGATTACATTATCCTAATCCTGGGAATAGGATTGGACTATTTATGAAAAATAACTACACATTAGCATAGTTAAAATTACAAGATAAAAATAAAAACACAATTAAAAAATTGGTTTAATATTATTATTTACTGAAAGAAATCAAAAGAAAACTTAATTCATCATAAAAATACAAATAAAAATAATGCATAATGAAATTTTTAAAAAAAATATTTCTTCATTTCTTGTGTTTCTGTAAATCAGCTTTTAAAAACACAGCTCGTCCAGCGTTTCGTCGTTCAAATGGCTTCTTATTTTTGTTACAAATTGTCTAGCTGAAGAAAATGCTCGTTTAGACTCAATAATAGTAGGCTTTATTGTCATTAAATGGAAGTAATTCTTTCCTGGTAGTTACCACGTCTTCCTTCATTTTCAAAAAAATACATTTCTTTTTGTATTTTTGATGACATTGTCTCAACTCTGAGTGAATGAGTGAATATTAACGTCACACTGTTCAGCTACACGAGGGCTTTTGGTGACGTGGTCCGTCGCCAAAAGCCCTCGTGTTCCAACTCTAATAGGCTGCATTGGTGCATATCCTTCTTTGATAACTTTATACAATTCTTCTGCTACACTCAATGGGTTTTGTGTACAAATTGATTCAGTTATCGAATCCGAATGCGAATCAAATTCAAGTGTTACCTCATTTGAAACAGAAGATCCAGCTGCATGAGCTATTAGTAATGCAGTGATATTTGAAGTGTCAAGTCTTTCAAGCGGGTCCACTATTAATTTACGGTATTTAATTGAAGAAGGAACTGTGATATAAAATCTATTCCTAAGACCTTGGTTATACCATTGTGTAAGTATTGTAGTAAACCACTTAAATCTGTGTGACGTTTTCCTATACGAGAAATGAGAGAGAGAGAGAGAGAGCACACAATAATAATTGCATACAAAAAATCTTACGCAGATATTTCATTAAAAAAAATATTAATTTTCTGAGAATTAAATTCTTATAAAATTTTCATGAGAAAAAAATTTCAAAACATAATTCAGATAAAAATTAAATCCCGGAATTAACTACTTTAATCCTGGTATTTCGGGATTTGAAGAAAATAACAGGATCCCGGAGCTGCAAGCCCAAGTTCGATTCATTTAACAAAAATCAGTCAAAAAGTGGACTGAAATGTTTTTAGCCTACAATTATTTCTAGTATATTTTTCTATAATCTCACAGAATTTTTCAAAGCTCTAATTTAAAACAATAAAAAAATTTAACTTTGATGTTCATTTTTATTCACATCCCAATGACAAATAAAAACTTTAAACTGATTCATCCCAAAAAGAAAAAGTATAATTAGTTTATCTGCATTTAAAATGCTAAAGATTTTTTTCTTCTATTGAGCAAAATTCATTGATATTTTTTCTACATATTGCTGTTAATACATGTAACAAAAGTAATGCATTTTTGAATCAGAGTAATACTATTTTTTTTTAAAGAAATAGTTGAATTTATATAGAATTCATACATTTTTTAATGAATTTACAATGAGCATTTATAAAAAGAAGTAGTTTACGAATATCAATCATGTTATCACACAAAACCCATACCAACTATTCTTTTATATAGTTCGATGCATTTGATAATCAAATTTTATGCAACTATGCCAATTATTATAGGAGTAAAATTTTTTAAGTTTTCTTTAAAATTTAAAAAATTTAATTTGGTACTTTTCCGTTTCGCAATCGCAAATCTCGTCAAGCATGCTTTATTGGCGACAACACGTAACATACACTTAAAAAAATGTTAAAAATATTTCTTCTCATTGGTTTTTTATCTATTTTTGATGTATTACGAAAAAGATGTGGCTGATAAAAAAAGACCGCAACTTGTTTTGCAAATGTGGTGGTAAAAGGTGACCAGCGGGAACATTCCGTTTGGTGTCGGTTGTATCATTTTTAGCTACTTTATCTCTGGCACCGGCAAAATGGAAAAGTACTCTTAACTTTTCTAATAATTTAAATTTTAATTAATAACCACTTAATTTTTCTTTAAAGAATTAAAAGGTTAGCGTTTTGTGGTATTAAGAGCACAAAAACTGTGTTACATAATATATATATATATATAGGGGGGGGGCAACCTAAGAAATTGTGAAAACCATTAAATCAAAGATTTTTTTTATAAATCGTATAGAAAAAAACACACACTCACACATTAGACAATGATGGACATTAAGTCGATCGCGATCGGCCTGTAGACCACCAAGACATTTTGAGGTGACCGCCTTTCTATGACCTAAGACGCACATACTAAAAGGAACATATATTTATGGAACACCGACACCAGCTAGAATTAATAATTGGCTTTTCCCAATTGATGTGACTGTGTTTACTTAAGCAAATGATTTGATAACTTTGTAGTCGACACATGTACTTTCATTAGAAGCGCATGATGTCCCTTGACACATTCACTGCCACTATATAGGTAAAAAGCGATCACTGCGATGCCAGCCGTAAAAATGAGTTCTTTCCCAAACGCCGATAGAAGCGAAGAATAAATCTTGATGATCAGCTCTTCCCGCGTTGGCACGGGATAGACTATTGAGGCATCATCCCTCAACCGGCGCTTCCACGGGTTTGGGTTCTCGAGTTGAAACCATGTTCCGCGATGGTGCGGGACTCGACGACGGACAAATTATGTACACATGTCAGTTTCAGATTCATAAACTCAAATATGCTCCCTGCACGCTACATTGAATACGTCACCCCTCCACGGTCTAGCAATTGTTTAAGTATTCAACTTGACAATTTTGTGTTGCTTATGTTTTTCTAGCAAAAATAGTAACTTACCATATTTTAAAAGAGAGGTACAATGTCCAATACTAGTGCTAAGAAAAGAAAACATACAATTTTAATAAGTAATGTTCCCTCCCCCCCCACGCCACTGGGTGGACCGCAACATCTTAAAAATATTAGAAGTAGATCGTACCCTGGAAAATTCCGCCCATCCCTGCATGAGAAGAATCTAGAATTATAATTTTATTTAAATATTTAGAATTTAAAAATTTCAAGAACTAATTTTTCATTTGTTTCATTGTTTAAAAAATAAGCTATTGTTATAAATACTAACTATTAAAAATAATTATATTTATTGCTTTCATTGATAGAAGTAAAAAATTCCAATCTTCGACTGAAAAAAATATGCATTATTTCTGCAGCCATGAAGATCAGAAAAGTATTATGCTAATACCCATTGGATGAGTATATAAATTGAGCACAATAAGTGGAATTGTTCCAAGGTCAAATCAAAATGTCACTTCTGGAACTCGTTTGTGTGGACTCATCAGTATCATTTGCTATGAATTGCGAGTTTATATGCACTTTTTATTGCCACTGAAAGCAGAACAAAAAATAATTAATACATCCCTTAGCAGAACAATGGTATCTTTGTTAATGAGTTAGGGCCAGCTGTTCGTATTCTTTGAGTTTTATATTCGGAGAGAATGTTTTGTTAGCGTCGAGTGTATAAAGGCTGATAGCAAAAATGTCGCATCTTCAAAAGAATGATTGTTTTTCTAAGATTCTTTGTTGTTCTGAAATCACACATAAAAATGAATTGTTATTAGAGTATCAAAGCCCCAATTTATTAAATTGCATCAGTAAAAATATTTTTTTTACAAGTCTACGTATGAAAAAAATTTTTACATTTTAATTACTTGTTGTGAAATAAGAATCGTAATCATTTCTTCGTAATCATTCAGAACGTTAAAAATACTTTTTTTACAAGAACTAGGGGGACCAACCCCCGTTGTGCAAATATTACAATTGTTCAGATTCATTGCTCAAATTGTAGAACTGTAACGACCAAACTGTTGGCAACCATATGGATGCTTCTGGAAATTACTGGAGGAATTTATAACATCACCATCTATGTAAGCGTATTTTTCAAGAAAGAGCTGAAAGGTAAGGGAGGATCCCTAATCAAATCGTTCTTGACGTTCTTTTTTAGTTAATTTCAACTTTTCAGGACCGATTCTTACTAACTCTCCCTTATGTATAAATAAATTTACTGCAGCATCACAAAAAACTTTTTTATATATAGAGAGAGATAAATGTGAATTTCTAAAATATATTATTAAATATCTTTTATAAAATATATGTATCCATATTTCCACATATTTCTGATATTTGTTTACAAATATACAACAGATATTTATAATTACTATTATGTTAAAAAAGTTTTTCTATTAACCATTAAATATTAAAAATTAAACTTCACAAATGTGATTTTTCAGTATGCGTGTTAAGTCGAGTACGTGCTTTTTTTACTATATGAGGTATGCAAGAATAAATACGAATAAAAAACAAAAAAAAAACCCGTCACATTTAAAAAAATATGTTAGAGGAGGTTAACAATTCCTAAAAAAGAAAAGTAACTAATTTCATATGTTTAAAAACAAAATTCTTCTTTTTGAAATGAAGATCCGCATTCCTTTCTCCTACTTTAAGTGTTTTTTAATGTTAGTTTAAGTTGGGATTTTTTTTTCTTTCTTTCCACTTTAATACAAGTATGAGTGACAAAATGTCTTTCTTGCTGACCGATCTAAATTCCCTAAAATGGAAAATTTTTCCCTCCGAAAATTTGTATATGTAGATAAAAATTCACGTAATGAATACCTAGAAGCCCGTGGGAAAAAACTTTTCTTCCTAAAAAAGTCCTCAGGCAACATAGTCATTTATTAAATAGACATTTTAGAGTATAGTAAATAATCATTCAGAATGCCTATAGAGTTATTTATATTTAATTAAAAACATGGTGGGATATTTTTATCTTCTTCATTGATCATATACAATTATAATTTTGGCAATGAGATTTACTTACAAAGGGCACTAGGAATCCATTGAAAATACAAAGGAAGCTAGTTGTGTTTCTATTTAAAAAAGCTTCCTGTAGATTGCAACTATTCATTCTGTATTAAAACAAAATATTCAGCTCATAATCATAGCAGAGGCAGTTTTTCTTTCAAAAGAAGTATCGTCTTTTTCATGTATGCATAAATAATAAAATGATGTATTCGAGCTTTTACATATTTTTTATCATAACACGTAAAAAGCTAATTTTATCATTTATAAAATTTAAAAGCATAATTTTTAAGACAAAATATTAAAAACAGACATACCGTATTTATTCGAGTCTAAGCCGTACTCTAAGTTCTCAACACGTTTTTGTGAAAAAATAGTATTTAAAGTTTGATCATTTTTCCAATATTTAAAAAATTCAAAAAAATTTAAATGGAAACTAATAATAACTGAATAGTTAATTTGTTTTACAAGCTTTTAAAAAGCTTTAAATAGATACATGAACTTATAATTGCTCTCAGTATCCTGTTCAGTCTCCCTCATCCAGCGAATTTTCCCACCTTCGGTTCTAAGCCGCACCTGACTTTCAATAGCATTAACCCAGTGGTCTTACAAATGTGTTCCATGGAACCCTGGGGTTCCACGAGGTATACCCAGGGGTTCTACGAGTCACAATTAAAAAAAATCGATAGTAAACTTATAAATGTGTATGCAAAATAGATTATTGTCCTCGAAAATGTTTGTATACCAACAAGAATTTAAAGCTCATTCCTGTCATTAAGAAACTGGAAATTTTTTTGATACATAATAACTTTATTTTGTAATACTTTTTAAACTTTTATTATAATATATAAGAATATTAAATATTATATATATATATATATATATATATATATATTACTTTCTAGTTTGTGAATACTTTATTGTTTACTATCTTGAGTTCCACGAAATAATTTTATACTCGTTAGTACAATGTCTTGCAAAACTAAATAGTTTTCTATTGGAAAATGTACCTTTTTATATTTCTGGAAAAACATCTACAACATATCAACAGATTAGATGTTAAAAATCTAAATTTAACAAAAACAGATCTGGAATTTTATATTGCAAATTCTCTCTCATGCAAAATACACAGTATTTCGCACACAGCTGTAAACATTTTAATGCCACTCACAGAACAATGTGTATAAGTGAAAAATATTTCTCAACGTGAGTGGTTACAAAAACAAAGTAAAGAAACAAATGAAACTCAGAATATGTAATGCAATTGCAGTTATTCTCAATAGACCTAGACTTCGGCAGTTTGTGTGAAAAAATGCAAGCACATGTACTAGTTACTAAACATAATGCATGGGTAGGTGACACTTCGATCACAGATTAATATTATTAATGAGTAAATTATATTAAAAGTAGTTCAAATTTTTTTAATAATAAATGCAATACTTTTTTTAATTGCCTTTATATTAATCTATTGTTTAGTTACTTCAAATATTATTTTAAGATATATTCTTCAAAATGTGTGTGTGGAATAGGGTTCTACGAAAATACTTTCTAGTTCTAGGGGTTCCACGAAAACACCTCCTGGTTCTAGAGGTTCCATGAGCTGAAAAAGTTTGAAAACCACTACATTAACCCATTAACTGCCACGATCCTTGTTTGGAGATTTTGGAATTTTACGTATACATCCCTCGCTATAATACATAAATCTTATAAAATATAAAGTTTTTCACAAATATCAAATATTTTCAAAACAAAAGAACGTAATTTGAAAATAGTTATACTATTACACAACTTTTTAGGCTTATATAACTTATCCGGCCAAAAATTTGAAAATACAAATTGGCAGTCAATGGCTTAACATTGGAAAAAAGAACGGCCTCATTTCGAATAATTGTGGGAATACAAAATATTTATAAAAAATAATGAAAATCAATTAATATTTTGTGAAATAAACATGAGATGTTACAATTAAAGACATCGTAGGGCTGCCATATCCTGATAAAAGTGTTTATTATATAATCATCTGTTCCTGAAAAGCTCCCGTTCTTTTCTTACTAAAAAGGCAGATTAATTCAAAGGGGTCAATAGAAAGTTTCTTCTTTGCCACGGAATATATTATCTCCAACAGTTTAGCAAATATAATAAGGCTATGCATGAAACTTGAAGAGCATCGTCATCAATTGAAAGGCATTTAAGAGACTCTTTAAATCCACTTGACTGACGACGCTTTCTCACTAGTCCTACTACAGACGGGTTTTACTATGTGGTAATATCCTTCTTTGGGAATTTCTACAACACTAAAGCTTGTGTGCATGTGATAATGAAAGTGGTCTCGGATAAAAGAGAGAAATCTGATGATTAAAAACCTTAAATGAATACTTTATTAGCCAAAATACTTTGTATTCAAAGTGTGAATTGGAATATTTTTAGTTCTTACGTACCTCTTACGGTATAGAATCTGATTTCTATTTCAAAATAATAAATAAGAGATCATTTCTCAAAGCTATTGTAAGATCGAATGAAAAAAAAAATATTCGTTTTAATTTGTTTATTTATTTGACTATTTTTTTTTTGTCTTTGATTTTTGGAATTACTTTTAAAAAAAATAAGATGAGGTAATAAATAATATTTTCTTATCAGTTTGAAGTTATCTAAAATTTCCTGTGTGTGTATGTAATCCGCAATTTTTTATCACAAATAAATTTACTTGTGAATCTATTCGAGATAAAAAAAATTTGTGGAGTATTTTAATTTTATTATTCTTTTGTCAGTGATTTTTGGAATTATTTTTAAAAATTTAATGATGCAATAAATATTCTTTCCATGTTATTAGATAGAAGTTATCAAAGAATTTAATGTGTGGGTGTTTACTCCACAAATTTTTATCGCGAATAAACTCCTTTATGAATCCATTCGGGATAAAAATTTATGGAGTACACACACACGCACATTAAATTAATAGATTCTAAATTAATGTAGTAAACGTATTTCAAGAAATGAAATTTCATGAAAATTCTCTATTGTAATCTTTCATTGAAACATAAGTTTACAAACTTTGTCCAAACATTGCACTAGTTTAAAGATGGGTTCGAACCCTGATTATCATTAAAGGTTGTAGTATGGAATATAAGGACACCATTTTTTTAAATGGTTTCATCATACAAGAAAATTTTGAACTGGGTTTCAAAGTGTTCATATTTCTGTGTAGATGTTGGTATAACAAATAAAACTTGAAGTGTGTTTCATGTCATCTAACAGTAGTGTAAAATTGTGAGACATTTTCTAAAGAGTTTATCATGTTACCTTAGTACAACGTTAGGGCAAACAACTTCGTATAATTAGCAATTAAGTACAATAATTAATAGATTAGCTATTATATATATGGTAAAGCAATTAGACTTTTGTTTAATCCTTAAAAAAAATTATTTTAACCCTATTTAAATTTGAATTCTCCCCCAAATGCAATCGTTTATATTTTTACGATATTGAATATAATTTTTGATGCGCATCTTGAATGCATTTATGTGTTTGTGTGTGTGAGAAAGAGTTCACATTATACATATGCTTTTAATATTTTCCCTGTCTTGTAAATATAAATCGATTCATGTTTTTAAACTGCCAATATGTATGTATAAAGAAAATTAAAAAAATTTTAAAGAATGTTTTTTCGAAAAGATACCTTTTCATAGTTTTTTCAATCGATTTCAAGTTTTCCAGTCAATTTTTTTCCTTTTCGCATTTTAAAGTAAAATGTTGTTAACAGACTGGTAAAAAGCATTACTTTTATTTCGAGCAAAAATATCCAATGTAAGTCATTTCTGTCACATTTTAGAAAGAAAAATGTGTTTCAAAATAGTTGCTTAAGTTTTGTTACATTCTGTTCTTCCTTTATATTTTAAGTTGATTACTTATTAACAAACGGCTTCTTGATAAAATGCATCATCAATATCAAACGTAAGTTCTTAAATATGCTCTTCTTAAGCTAAAAAAATTTTCATTTACGTTAAAATATAATTTTTTTAATTCACTTCATTTATCGTGGTCTGAAAATAATTCCAATAGCTTTCGTGCTGCTCTGAAATGTACTGTTAATAACTAATCAGTCAATTTAAGTAATTTTTTAAAGTGAGTGTTCATTAACGTCACGCTATAAAGCAACACTAGAGCTATTGGTGACGGACTTTGCAAGTTTAAACTAAAGTCAATCGACGAGGACAACACCTGAGCTGTCACCCTGTTTCCAAACTACCACATCACGCCCTCAGGAGGAATTTCAGGCTGTTTTCGGCTAATGTTAAAGTATAGGACCCGAATTCGGAATATTTTTTCAGATATAAAAGTACTCAAACATTAATATTATATTCTGGCTTCACTATCCTGTAGAGAATTGCTTATTTTATCATACTACTTATTTTTATCCGAGTTGATGCATTTTTTCTATTATAAAATGTGTTTCGCATTTTTTCTCCTATACCGTAATGCTAAATGAGCTATCCCTTTACATGTTAAAAGGAAAAACTAATTCTTTATGAAATATTTTGAAATTTTAAAAACACTGTATTATAAGCAAATGCATGAGTTACAATGTCACAAACTTTTATAAAAATTGAAAAAATTTTTTCTGTCCGAAAATGTGCTCCGCGTTAAGTTCACGCTCTAGTGTATACGGCGAAAACAGCCTTAAGCTGCGATAGATTTATTGTTGTTGTTTCTAATGCCACCTGTCTGACGGTGTCAGATCGAGGCCCTCTAAAATCATTACGGTTAAGGACTAGATGTGTACCTGTCATTCTCCGTAGCTTTGAGCCAGGGGCCTCCCACCTTTCTTTCCCTTCCATCAACCTCACGAGAAGACTTGCCTTTCGACGACTATTTAGAGTACTCCCATCCTTCAAAGGTACTATAATATTTAGAAACATACGTGCCTTCTCCGGGATTCAAACCTACGGCACAAAAAACAACGTCACTAACTTCTATACCGTATGGGTGGCTATTAATATGCATCAACCCCTCTATTCGAATGGGTCTTCAGTGTCACAAGGGCTTGAACTCAAGACACGACAGCCACCAGCTCGTGACCATGACCACTTGGCTACCGAGGCCACATGCCTTTTTTTTAAAGTCATCTGATTATCAGCATGGTAGATGTTAGTGAAGCCCAGGAGCTGAGTGGTTAGTGCATCTTTTTTCCACACCACAGGTCCGAGGTTCAAACCCTGGTCTGGGCAAGGTTGACTAGGCCTTTCATCCCTTCAGTGGGTCGATAAATAAGTACCGAGCTTGCCTGGGAACTTAACACTGGTGGCTTCACGTCAGACTGACCACCTGACCGGAACATCTGCTCATGCACTTCACGGCCCAAGGTCACGTATAGTGAGTTGGGCACAGTAGGCCTTGGTCCTCATGGGCTGTTGCTCCACTGAGTTAAGTTAAGAAGTTAGTACTTCCACACCACACCACTTCAAACTTTCACACCACACCAACTTGATAAAAAAGGGAGTTCATTTGTCACAGTGAAGAAATTAAGTATATCAAATTTTATGGCAAAATTTCTACCATTGGCATTAACTTCAAATTTGCTCTGCTTCTGGTTTATTTAAAATGTAGAAAAGAAATATTCTCCAATATATATATATATATAGAAATTGCATAAAAATATCTTATATGATATTCAATTAC
>BMAV01024540.1:239140-260958 GCA_019973955.1 Trichonephila inaurata madagascariensis
CTAATCAACGATTAGTAAAACCTTATATAACAGTCATTTATAAATTGTCAGATGAACTTTAATTTAAAATATTTGTCTTTGTCCTCATTCGAAATTTTATATTTCTTGTACACTTTGACACAGATTTCGGAATTTAGAGTAAAAGAAAAAAAAGAAAAGTTCACACTTTCGATATTTTCACGTCATTTATTTAAAACAAATCGTTCCCGGGTACCAACAGTGATCGCCATTGCTCGACAGCAGTCAGGTTTTATGCAGTTTCAACCGAAATCTCGCAGTTGAAAAAAAACAATTTCCTGCATTATAGGAAAATCATATCATTTATCACTTTTAATGAATGCAGTCAATTGTCAAAACTACGCTTCCTATACCAGCGAAATCGCATTTCCTTTCCATTACATAAGTGTCCATTGAATCAGAACGGAAATATTGTTGCTTGAATTCTATTTTGGAGATGTGTGAACTGAGATTGATCTCTTGTGATACTTATACATTAGCTAAAAATACTTTTCGTTGAGTTATGTCTGGAGGGAGAAAATATGTTAGAAACTTGTCATGATCGTGGAATGTAATGTCTTAGGTTACTGACACTTAATGGCTTGTCACTCTGGATTGTTGTGAGAGAAATTGGACAACTTTTTGCACTCTTAGATGATAATTACACCTAAATATAATGTTTAGTAATATTTTATAGATTATAATAACATTTTTGCTGCTCTGAAATTGCTGAAGAACATATTTTGATTGTTGAAGATACATGCTATATTTTTGCCTCTTGAAAATCTTTCTTTGTGTTTAAATGTATGAAATAATTTGTACTCAAATTCTGACATTTTGAGTGATGGAATCAATTAATTAATTTGCAGTCTTGAGGGATGAGTAGGCATGGCACTTTAAAATCCTCATTTATTTAGTTATGTAAAAAAATGCTCACAAATATGACACTAGTATTAACACACGGAGCAAGACATTAAGACTGTCTTCAGTAAATGTACGAGAGCTTGAGCTAAACGCGAAGCACATTTTCAGACAGAAAAGTGCCTCAGTTTCTATGGAAATTTGCAATATTATAATTCATACCTCTGTTAACACTAGATTGCCCAAAGGAAGTCATTTTGACTGTTTTTTAATTTCAATTAGAAAAAAATTACATACATAATGGACAATTTCTCAGAATTTTTTAAAATATATTGTTTTTTCCAAGTGAAGTAAATTTTTTCTATTCTTAATATTTACTAATAACTTATTATATGACTGTAAATAATATAAAAAAATGTTAAAAATCAATTTTAAACAAATTTATTGGCATATTAATCATTCTTTCACAATGCAGTCATTTTGACTGCTTTGGGGCAATATAGGTATATACTAAGTTTCAGTCTTCCTAGTGTTAACAATATAGTGTTTCTAAAAATTTCAAAATATTCTATGAATTCTTTCTTTTTTTGTTTTAATGTGTGAAGGCATAACCTATTTAACATTACGATATAGGAGGAAAAACGTGAAACACATTTTATACCAGAAAAAATAACTCGGTTAAAAATGGGAAGTATGATAAAAAAATGCTGCTCTCTAAAGGATAGTGCAGCCAGAATGTAATATTAAAGTTTCATTTCTTTTATATCTGAAAAAAAAGTTAAAAAATTGGGATTTATTCTTTAACATTAACCGAAGAAAGCCTTAATAAGCCTCAGTTTACATGACATTTACAAATAGCAGCCGTGATCTTGTCTAGTTATAGTCATGGTTATCCGGAATCTATTGAAATCATATGATTTCCGATAAAGGCTTTTCTTATTGGTTCGCATACGGGGATGATGCAAAGTTGCATCATTCTGTTTTAAAAATGCTGTAGTTTCAATTTTCGCGAGATGAGGTTATTGTTATTTCCCGTTAGGCAAGTAAACTAGAAATTAGCTATCACGCGAATGAGGGCTCAAGACCATTATGAATTAAAATCCCGCAGGAGAAAACTTACAAGAATTATTACATGTATCTAGTAAATTTAATAAGTTTTAAAAATAGGCAAGATATAATGTTGAATAGAAAGGATTTTCCTTACATACATTAGCTACAAATATTTTTCGTTATGGTTTGAAAGAAGAAAATATATTACAAATTCATAATGGTTGTGAGATTGCGGTTTTCCTTCAAAAATTTTTGTATTAAAAATGAAAAGGAACTATGAAGGTATGAAATGAAAGGAATGAAAGTGCTTTCATTTCATAATCAAACAAGTGCAATGTCTCTTTCCTAGCCCTCATATTGATTTTCTATTAAAATCTGGAATTGTTACATTGTTTTAGATATGACTATACTCTTTTGCTAACAAGCATAGTTTAAAATGGTAATATCTAATTTTTAGCCTTGAAGAAATTTACTCAAGTTTTATCTGTTGTAATTCGTGCTGCTATTCCATTTTTATTATAACTAAAATTTCGTCTTTGTGGTTCCCGGTTTTCTTTATAAATCGAAAAGTATGATAATGAAACTCTAGCTAAAAAATTACAAATTGTGAAAATTATGTACTATAAGTATTTGCGAAAAAAAATCTTTGAATACGAAGTATTTAAGCTATATTTTTTAGAAAAACATGTATAAGTCACATATTTTCCACAATAATGGAAAATTAATTGGAGAAGTTCAGCAATTTACTAAGGTTGAATTTGAGAAATTTTCACTTGATTTCATTTCAACTCATCCAATCCATTATTTTAAAAATGTAAAAGCTTATTTCATTGACATCTAAGTGCTGAGTATTTTGTATACAACTTAATAAAAAGAATTTAGTCACACTTTTATCAACTTCATAAATATTTTGTATAGCTATGTAAATCCTATATATATAATTTCAAGAGTACATTTAGAGAACTAACACTTTTTGTAATTTAAACATTGAGCCAATACTCCATTCTTAATAAGAAGTTTTTTGTGTCAGTAAATTTAGATTTCTTTGAATCATTTTTAACAATTTACATCAATTGAAATATTATGAGTTTTAAAGCACACATTACATCTAATTATGGATTGATTTATAAGAATAATGTTGTGTAGAAAAAATAATAATAAATAAAGTAAAACAAAAGTGTATCAGAATGTATTTAAAGAATTAACATAACTGATTATGAAGCTGAAATTTTTAGTTTATAAAATGAATCAACTCTCGTTTATTTTTCAATCGATATAATCGAATTCGCAACATCTGAGACTAACATTTTTCTTTAAGATTCTAAGAATGATGTCTTGTTTGTAAATAATGATAAAACAATGCATTTTTAAACTGTATAATACATACTTTTAAGGGATTGAAGTCAGAAATATGTTGAAAGCAATAAAATGTCTGCAAAAGACATTAAACTAACATTGGAAAGCGTTACTCTGTCCAATTAGATTATTTTCAGTAATTTAAGCAAATCAAAAAATATTTGTTTAAATCTCAATGCATGTTATTTTTTCTTAAATCACAGACGTATATTTCATATTCAACACTGATACAAAAATAGAACATTTTAATTCTACCCCAAATGTAAGTTGCATTTTTAATTCGTTTATGTATTTGCATTTTAATTCGTACGAATCATAAATCAGTAATAGTTTTGAATTTGAAAGAAATTGAAATTTTTTTTCCATTAGTGCAATCAGTTTCAAAATTCCAAAAAAAACTCATTCGAAGTTTAAAAATAATCAAAACAAATATGTTCTAAGAGCAAACTTTTTGTATTTTAAAATGGGAATCATTAAAACTTGAATACATAATGATTTATTACATTTTAATTAATCTGAGCAATGCTTTTCTATTTGAGAGAGATATTTTTTTAAATGCTATCCATTTCTTTGTTATATTTCTATAGAATAGGGTCTCTTTTATCTTCGGAAGCAGTTAATGCGTGGGAGAGTGCATCTAATGGTCATACAAATACTTTTTCGTGTTCAGATATAATTTCGCACGCTAATGCTTTCATTTCGCTACTCATCTATTGATTGTTTAAAAAGCTTTTTGCAATGGCCAGGCTACTCCTACAAAAACAGGGTCCAATGCATGCTTTTTATAAGTATAAAAATGAAAAGTAACAATAATTGATCGATATTGCTTAGAGATGAATGAACAAAAGTTTTTTTCCCCTCCCACTGCACAAAGCGATAAGGAAAGAAAAACTGATTGCTGCTAACAGAGTTGTTTTTTTTTCGACCAGAGTCACAGAATTAACTCATTGCTAACAGTTTACTCTGATTTCGAGTAAGAATAACTCAGATATATTCGTTTTAGTTACTTCTTATCTCCAGATGAAAAGAAATAGAAATATTATCTTGGAACAAAAGATAACCATCTGAAATTGAAGGATAACGAAAAGAATAAGTATTTATAGTTCACATTGTGAGCTATTTAGAGATAGTTTAATCCTTGTATATAAAAATAATAAATACCAGATGTTTACATTGAAAAAAAAAACAATTATAAAGAATGTCCCGGAATTCTTCGTCAAGGAGGCGTGGGTAACAGGAAGAATCATATTGGTTCTGGGGAAAATAAAAAAGTTTCCATATCACTTGGTTGAGTGATGACTACTATATTTTTGAATATGTGCATCCTTAGGTACTGTGATCACAAATTTCCCAATGTCAGTGATTTTTTTCACTAACGTGATCTTACACAGTCTTGCTATTAATCACAGTCACAAGTTGGACAAAAAACTTTGCTGGTTTAGTTCAAATTAAATGTAATTTGTGTGAGTCAGGGTTTGAGAAAAAGATGCAAAACACTTAGCTGGTTTAGTTAAAATTAACTTAGTTTGTTGGAGATGGGGTTTGAGAAAAGGACGTTGCCTAACTGACTCCCGATTAGGGGGAAAACATACTACATTATTTTTTATTCATCAATGAATTCGCAATGATTGTTATGGATAGAAAAATGACAAATATTGTACCATTTTGGAATCTTAAATAATGGGTCATCATTTAAAATGACTCGTCTTAGGTAGTATATATAATATTTTTTCTTTTTATGGAGAGTCAAAGTTAGGTGACATCATTTTCTCAAACCCTGACTCAAACAAACTATGTTAATTTTAACTAAACTAGCAGTCTTTTGCTCCATTATTGACTGTGATTGATTGCACGAAGATCACATTAGGGAAAATCTCACGGTAAAATTGTGAACTTTTTTACCACATTGCATAATGATGTGATGGAGGGTGTAAATCTTCCACATTTTGACGTTGAGTTTCAGAACATCATACGTATATGTATTAACAATATCCTGAGATGCAATTCTCATGCTGTATTTTAATATAAATCTACATCTTAGCATTAATCCACATCTAAGCTTAGATGAAAGATAATAAAAATTTAATTACACACAAAAAGATGTTTTTTAAGTAATTTGATACGTGTTACAATTGAAAATAAAATCATTATCCTTACGAAGGCTAATTTTCCCAAAAAAAGTTTTCAATGATTTCACACACACACACATATATATAATATATATATATATATATATATAGTTTCCTATAGTGTGTAATCTTATAGGCTAAGCTAAAAAAGATGAAAATAAACATTTAATATCTGTTTCTGGGTTTATTCTTGTTCTAAAAAAGACCCGCGTTAAAAAAGATAGTTGCTTCTAATTTATTTCGAGAAATAAGCTTTCGTAATGAAAAAAAGGTAGTATTGATTACTCATTTCTTAATTTTTGTACTTTTAGTCAATATAGAAGTAAAAGATTGGGGAATTTTGGAAAATGAGTAATTAATTTTCTCTTAAGAGTTTCAAAAATCTCATCAATTAATATCATATTTTTCTTCAATAAGCATACATTTAAGCACAATTTTTTGGGTCCTTTTTTTCATACAATTTTTGGAAAACTTTTTATAAATTTATTTCATCTTGTATGAAAAAAAGTGTTAAATCACCATTAGAAGATGCTTGATTTAATCATTTATTTTTAAATTTTTTTTTTTTTTTTGTCATCTCTAAAAATAGGCAACCTTACCTAATTAATTATAAAAATATTCCAGGGTTTTGAATCCCCATGGCATTTTCTTAAAAGCACACCACTGATTAAAAAATTGATTGAATATTAATCTCACACTACTCCACTCTTCAAACTTCCGCACCACATCAACGAAAGAATTTAGATCCTTGTCACATTCAATGTGCATAAGTTCTACACAATTTATCGTTATTGGCATCAATATTCAAACTTACGACTCGACTTAAACAAGTTCCTGGCCGTGGTAGCCCAATGGTCAAGGTATCGGATAGTGGCTGGCCTTGTCCCGCGAGTTCAAGCCCAGTACCAATAAAGAACCGCCGTGTAGGGGAGCGATGCACGTTAAATCTGTCGAGAGCTCAAACGTCCTCCCGTTGGTGTGGTAGTTAAGAGAGAGGGGTGCCAGTTCAGGTGTCGTCCAAGTCACTTGACCATGATTCTAAATTACGTGTTCACGTCGCAAAAAGCCCTCTTGTAGCTGAACAGTGCGACGTTAATATTCACTCACTCTTTGGTTTCCGCTTTGTGAATTAGTGATCACATTGATTGAATATTAACGTCGCACTGTTCAGCTACACGAGGGCTTTTTGGCGACGGACCACGTAATTTTGAATCATGGTCAAGTGACGTGGACGACACCTGAGCTGACACCCCCCCTCTCCTAACTACCACACCAACTGGTAGACGGTTCAGCTCTCGACAGATTTAACGTGCATCGCTGCCCTACACGGAGGGTTTTTAGTGGTACTGGGCTCGAACTCGTGACAAGGCAAGCCACGATCCAATACCTATACCACTCGGCTACCGCGGCCACGCATTGGTGATCACACCAAAAGGTCACTGCAGGAACATCCTAGAAAAACATTTTTAAAAGTGAAATAAATAAAAGTTTTTGTTATTTTCACAATTAATAATTCATTATAAATAAAATTCCTGTGTGGAAAAAAAAAAGATGTTTCGAAACTTCAAAATAATATAAACAAAATAAAATAATCATACGGAGAGAATCAATTTAGAAGGGAAAAAAAGTTAAGATTCTCAAATGTTATGAATCCATTTTTAAAATCGGAAGATTTATTTACACAAGCCACACACATTTTTTAATTAATTATATTTTAGCGTAATTGTATTGAAAAATATTTTAAAAATAATTATGATTATAATGTATTACTAAAGTAATTAAGTATTAAAATTTATTATAAAGTAGAGCTCTTGAAATCAGAATTTACCAACGCAACTATATATCAAAATTTAATGATAGAATTTTTTAGATCTTCTCCATATTTTTCTTAACCCTTTAACGGTCATATAGTTTTAAAGAAAACAAAACAAACATTGCCTGTCTTTATTCAAGAAAATTGTATTAAAGTAAGTGCAGAGTTTAAAGTAAACTAGTTGAAAATAAATCCCATTTATCTTCAATTACATTATAAATAGTTCATGTAAAGTAAGAAACAAAAAAATTTTTTTGCTGGTCTAAGAAATGGATTGATTGTAATATTTTTGGGTGCTACTTTTGAAAACTCCACCCCGGAAACATCACGAGAAATAGAAAACGAAACTTCAGTCCATCATTTTGACCAGTCAGAAGGAAAAGGTTAATAAAGAATTCTTGAATATTAAATGACATAACCAGGAAATATGTAGAAATTCATGGAACACTTCACACTTTTTATTAAAGTTTCACAAAAAAAAATCAAGTTGATTGCCTTGGTAACTCTACTGAATATCTTCTTTTTCAATTGGGGTTGTGTATTGGTAATTACTATACATTCCCCGGGAGATGGTATCACTTTTTAGAGTGGCAACATATAGGTGGATGCCAATTACCACGATGTAATTTTGACACCCTGTTTCCTCTCCCAGAGGGAGGCACCTGAGCTCTGACGAGGCGAATTGTACTAATAATATTTTTAGCTTTGCCAAGAGCACCCAAGCAAAACATATAAATACAGGGATCTTTAACATGCGGCATAATCATACGACATGGATGCTGTCGACTTTTTTGCATCTACCGACTTGAGTCAGGTTCGAACCCGCAAACTTAGGTGTATTCCAGCCCCTAACCAGCTATGCCATCCATCTGGTACTCTTTTGAATGTACATATAAAAAAAAGTCATTTATAAATAAAATAAACTACTGGTACCGAAGATCGAAAATTACATAGAGTTGGAACTCTGACTATTACAATTTTCTTATTTAAACTGAATAACCCAAAATTATCAATAAACTACTTATAATCTTTGTGCTTTATTTATTTTAAAGCTAAATCTTATTTATAAATAAATAATTTTATTGAATACTTTAAAAATAAAATTAATTTGTAACTTTACTTAAGAGAGATCATTCAAAGATTATTAAAATTATATCCTTAAGAGTTTTACGAATTTGATATATCCTGTCAAATCACACACAAAAACTCTTATTCTAATAATTATTAATTAAATATAATTAATTACATTAATTAAAATGAAACAATTAACTAACTATAAATGAATATTGAGCATTTCCAAAACAATCAATTTATAATTGATTCTACCTTAAACCACATTGATAGAAAAAAACCTCAAAAACTCCTACAATCATCCTACCACATCCTGATTCACATCCAAGCTCAGATTTTTACTCTAACTGTTATTTGTTCTTTTCAACACACAGAGAAGCATAACTACAAAGCCTAACTTTATTGTTAGTTTGATTTCCGGTTTAGGCCATAAAAGGGAAACATCGCGGGTCATGCTTTTGTGACTAAACAATAAAGTAATATGACACTCCAAAAGTAAAACGGCAGAAAAGCAAATTAAATGCAACGTTTTGTACAGGAAGTTTATTATGGGAACGGTTAATTATTCTCTCGTTATGAAACTTAAAACTTTTACTCTATCTTAATTGTAAGGGCTTTGCTCCGTAGTTCTTTTGAAGAAATTCTATGAAAGTCGAAAAGCACTGTATGAGGAATGTGTTATACAGGATAATGAATGCATTTTGCAGTGTTCATTTCTAGTTGTTTCATTTAATAGTGTTGAAATAAATTTTTATAAAAAAACAATGAAGTTTAACAAAACATGTAATATCATTTGTTGTTGTTTTTTTATTTTCATTTCCTGTAAGCGTGTATGCTTCAAACGAAGTAGTAGTCGAAAGATGTTCAAAAGGGTTTCGTTAAGCGATATATTCAATGAACTATCGTAAATTTACACGCTCTAGTATTTCATCATTTTTGTATAATTTAAAAATTAATTTAAAATGGAGTGGTAATATGTGTAATAGGGTGGACCACGGTTGTATGGGGAGAGGGGAAGTATTGTTAATCGGAACCTACATATGGTATGGAGACTAGGAGAAAAATAATTTTAAAAAATATATATATAATTTCTCTCTCAAAATTTAATACCACAAAGTAGTTGAATTTTTGAAAAATTGGAAAAAGACTTATTTTGGTTGGGGGTTTTCTAAAAAAAAATTAATATACTAAAGAATCTGTAAAATATACCTGATATTTATTTTCTTGTAACTTTAATATGTGTCCTCCTCTCATATCAATAAATGTTTAAAGTACTAAAAAAAGACTGTTTCTCTCAAATATTACTTTGACTTTTTACCATAAAATAAGCTCAAATACCTAAACTACATTTCCCTTATGGCAGTACTTAATATAATTTTTTTTTGTTATTTTATTACCTTTATCTATATACTAGAGGTATGTTTTTTTTTTTTCTTTTTTGCATAAATAAGTTTTATAGCTCTGGAAAAAAAATTTTCGATCCACTCTAATGTGTAACAGATAGTTAAAGACAAAAATTTAATAGCTCATAAGAAAATGTTGAATTATTGTTGCGTAATTGCTCCATAAAAACAATACCTTAATACGGTTTCCTTATGTTTTTCAATACTTAAATTTTTAAAGGTTGTAATCAATTATAACATCGTCATTAGTTTCTATGGAAAAATAAAAAAACACATATTATTTAGAAATCCGATTTTGTAGTATCGAACAAGCTCAAATTGTTTCATTAATAATGTTTTTTTTTTTTTTTTTTTGGTAAAAAGTACTTATAAGAAAAGTTATCTTCATAAGTTATTTTTTTTTTATCTTAAAAGTTATAGTTTATCATTTAACTCGTTTTCCACAATGACAACGAGTTAGAAATGTGAAATAATATATGAAATGTGAAAATCAATCATGAATCACATTTTTAAGAAATAATTTTCATCTTAGTGAAATTAAAAAGTGAAACTAAAATTCTCTGATAATTTACCTTAAAATGTATTACGATATTCTGTTTCGGTCATTATAGTATTTACTTTGCCGTATTAGTGGACTTCACTGGCATTATTTGAAAACTGAATATAGTTCAATTTATTCTTAGAAATAAATTACTTTATTCCTTGAAAAATGTGTTGAAAAACTGAGAATCATTTTCATAAGTTAATTGATTGCTCCTGTTTCACTTCGTGGAAGTTTGCCATAAATTAAAATCGCTAAAAGATTACTTCTCAGAAACACAAAAAAAAACACAAAACATGAGTTCATTGCTCGAAATTCAATGCTTCTTGAAAAAAGATCCAATAATAACAAGAAAATATCTAGCAATCTAAAAAAAATCTTGCTATAAGCATTAAATCTATATTGATTATATTATATAAGTATATTAATACTCAGAAGACAAATCACACGCCCGTCACGTGTTTCATTAATTCAAATTGTAATATAAGATTTTTAATTCATAAAATATAGTTCTAACTGAGAATGAAATGAAAATCCATACATAAATGTTTTATGGTAAGTTATGAAATTTATGTTGGCTTTTAGAATACATCATTTTTGTTGATTTGTACAATTTTACGATATTCGTGCCTTTTAGTTTAATTGTTCATAAGAGTAATGTTGGCTTACACTTGCGATAGTTAGGCTTAAGTTGTTTTTCAAATTCGGTTTTATTCTAAAAAAATTTTCTTGCACTATTATGTAGAAATTTTCTGCTGGAGGTTGGGATAATATAACGCAAGCTTAACCCTACTTCAGAGCCCTAAGTTGGTGACATTTTTGGGAAACAATAGTTTTTTATTTCGGTCAATTTGACTTTTTATATGTATACTTATTTTGGTCTGTTATTTATAGTAATCAATTCCATTATTTTTCTATTCTTTGTTTTGTAGGAGATTTCATTATGTTTTCATTTATTGTATTATAATATATATTATAACACAATAGAATTATAATTACATATGTATTATAATACAATAAGCATTTAATTTTTTTTTAAAAAAACCCGTACTTGGAAACCTATAAGCTATCAATAGATGAGGAATTAAATCATATTCTGAAAGAGAAGTAATGTCTCAAAATTATGTGAATTGGTCGATACCCAGTAAAAAAAAGTACTATTTGATTCTGAAAAACGTGAAATAGTATCTTTCATGTAATAAAAATTGATACCTAAGTAAAAAAAATCGCTTTAGAGTATTGAAAAGTATATATATATATATATATATATATATATATATATGTACTAAAAATAACTATTTATCTTTACTTAAAAATAAATATTAGCAAATTATGTGTGTTAATACAAAAAATGAATGTTCGTATTAAATACGTTTCTTACAGACATAACTTTTTCAGCAATTTTTTTTTTTTGTGTGCGTTTTAAATTATCATTGAAAATAGATATGTAACATACGCAAGGACACTTTATGATTAAAATAAAAATCTTTGATTTAATAGTTTTTATACAAATCTATTGCTATGTATAATATTTTTATCTATGTAATACCAAAAAGTGAATTTCCTCGCTCTAAATACCACAAAAGGTAAACCATTTAATCTTTTTAAAAAAAATTTTAATTTATGAAGTGAATTTAAAAGACTCCTCCTCCTGTTATAATAGTCTCATGCATACATTAAATTTGATTTACAAATATTTCATATTATAAAAAACAAATGTTGCATGAATTGTAAAATAAAATGACTGAAATACATAAATTTTAATGAATACACACATAATTAAAATTCCTTAAGAAATGTACACATTTTTGATTTAACTGTTTTTAAGAATTAAGTATTGCTTTGATTAAAAACTATATACCAACTTTTGTCTAATATATTAATAACAATAGTCAGAAAAAGTATCAAAACATTTGACACAATAGAAAAATTTCCATAGCATTTAAAATGAAGAAAAACATGAGATTGTTTTTTGTTCGGAGATAAATTAGTTTAAAGTTTGTATCTGGATGGGGATATTAATAAACATAAAAGTTATCACAGCTTCGATACTTTTGTCAACATAGAGCTCTCAAATTTTGTTAAATAATAGAAAATTTCATAAAGACTAATTTAAGCTAAAAATGTTTTCATTTTGATTTTTTGAACGATTTACTTTAATTTAAATGTGCTATATCCCCTTAAAATGCTGAAAATAAATTTATTTAAGTACAATGCAGCATTGTAAATATTTTGTTCCTTAGAAATTTTATCAAAAAGATATAATTTAAATGCTGCATAAGGAATAGGTAACGTTAATCTCTATTTACTATTAAATCTTTTTATGTGAATTACAAAATTCTAGACATATTTATATTCATACAATTATTATCATTTTTATTATCATTTTCAAAGATTTTTTTTCTAATAACCTTATGTTTTTATAATTTCAAGTATAAATTTTTAAATTTAAAAAAATGTTTTATACATATGAAGTAAAAAAAATACTACCCTTTATGATTTAATTACTAATTTTTTCATTGTTCTATATGTTTCCAAAAAGCAAATTAATTGCATATATTCTATAAATATTTTATTTTTATGCACTTTTTATAATTTTAAACCAATTCAATTTGAATATATTTGAAGTAAAAAGTTTTTTTTAAATATTTGAAAAAATTACTTTTTATTTTTTATTAAAAATGCTTTTAATGGTGTGTAGATTTTATAGGTAAGAATACATTGGAATAATTTGTTTTTATTAGTCAGAACTTTTTTCGGAGAAACACTACAATTAAAAATTTTATATAAAATACATATATTAATTCAATATAATTAATTAAAAAGCATAATTTTATCTCATAACCAATTGTGCATAAATGTATTCATTGTTAAAACATAAATATGATTCAAACTTATTTTTCAATGAAATTAAATTACAAATATTTTCTCGGACTAATAATTATGTGTCAAAAATTTATTTTTAAACCAATACATAAAATTATAATTATATGTTCGACGCGTTCATATGCTTTCTGATTCATTGTCTTTATTTTGGGTTGTATTAGAATTTTATTATTAATACAATGTTTGTTAACATATTTTTAATGAGTTAAAAACTCATTTTAGAGGAAGTTTTACAGAAGATTTTTATATTTAAGTATATATATTTGATTTTTTAAACAACTTTTAACGTGAATTATACTAAAAATGAACTGTGACAAAAATTAATTCGTCGTAATAAACTTATTTTTATATGCATAACTAATACATAAAATAAATCAGAATTCAAAACGAATTAAATTGAATGTGTGTGTGTGTTATAAATGAAAATCAAAATTCGCTTCATTTTTTTATTCTACTTATTTTTCATGAATGAATGTTATCTTTTTTCTCCCAATTATTAATACTTCAAACCTTTTTATGAAAGGTTTTATTTTTAGTGAAAATAAGGATTTCTATGTAATTTAAGGTATCCTTGATTTATTTCTTTCAGATAATATATTTGTTCTTTATCGGATAACATTTTTGTTCTTTTATCAATATAAAACAGAAAAATATCGCATAATTTTAAGCTTTGTAATATAATACAATAAATTCAAATATAGCTACTTATTTTGTAAACAAATAATCAAGATCTATTTAAAGATTGAGAAACTATGATTATTTGCACCAATTTTAGTTTCGAGTATTCCAATATGTTCAAGAGAATTTGCTTTTTAACGTTTCAGTGAAAAGGATTTCAACTTTCTCAAATTCGACTTTTTGAAACAACGAAATCGAACAAACTAAATAAGGAAATTGCAACTAAATGAAATTCTTTGTAACTCTAAAAAATGTTATGCGAAACTTTTCAAAGTAAATGTTTTCGAATCATTCTTCACACCAGGATTCAATAAAATAAATTTCCACACAGCCATGTTTCTGTTTTCGTTTTTCAAAGTTTTCATGCCTCTCTTTTGAAAAGTTGTATCCTATAAGTAAAACAGAGAAAAAAAGGAACAAAGTTTAACTCCTTGTTTTTCCATCTGAATTGCTTTTATTTTGCTTTAAGGAATCAGTTGAGTATAAAGTAAGTCTTAAAGGACAATGAATATAGATGACAAATGCTTTTCTCTCGTAAGGTCATGCGATTAAGGAAAAAGATCATTATTTTATATACACAAAGAAATGAAATCGTAACATTTTTCAAGCTGAAAAGATTGCGTATGAGAACCACTTTATGTATGTTAAAATAAGTTCAGTTAAGTATTAAAATAAAATATATGGAACACAAATAACTTATTCAATGTATTCAGAAGTGAAAAACATGCACTATTTTATTTTGCTTTTGTGTGTGTTACAAGCTTAACTTTGTATTATTGGCTACATTGTGTCAGGAGATAGAATTAAGGTTTTCGAAAACGTTCGGAGTACTTTTTTAAAAAGTAGAATATTAAAACATTATAAATGCTTTTTAGGATCCAATACCAATAAATACTAATATTTAACTCTCTCACAATATTTTTAAAAAAATACCTAAATTTTACAAAAATCGCGATTTTAAGTGAAATTTTAGCAATATTTTTGAAATATTTCAAAGCAATTAGTGAAAAAAGTAATAAACTTATATCAGTAAAAGTATTACTAAAACAAATTATATGCATTTATCTAGAAAATGTACTAAAATTTTAAAGTTTGTTAAAATTTGAAAATTTTAATTTTCTAATGGCCATAACTCGAAAAATATTCATACAATAAGAAAAATTTTAGTTCCTTCGCTAGAAAATAATATTAACATCAGATTCAAACGTTTTATAGAAAAACATTTATAACATTTTGAATAATCAGACTCACCATGATAGATTTTGAACAACTTAAAAGCCCAATTCTGGTGGATTAAAGACACACTTCCGGTTTTTTTAATTTTATAAAATTGATTGTTACTTGGCCTCTGCGTAGTGTAGAAACAAAACAAAGTATGTTAAGTAAAGCCAAAGGTTAGAGAAATGAATAAAATAAACAAAAAATGTGTGTTTTGACCGAATTTTCTCATTTCAACGTGTTCGGATACCTTAAGTTGGCCATAAAACAGGTAAAAAGGTCTATTTGAATAAAGAAAACTAATTCACATCAAATTGTTCGCGATTTTTTAAGTATTTTTACTTATTGCGTTCTAGCTTTCTTCATGTGTTTCTTACATTAAAAAAGCATTTTTGTTCTTCTTGACTAATCTATCTCTTATCAGAGCCTACTGCAGTTTGAAAATCAAATTTTAAGATTGCCTTTGCTATGTTTTAGAAATTAAAATTCAAACCCTGAACAGTTTTGACGTCAGAAAGACACTCCAATACTACTAGAGATTTCAATATCGGACCAAAAGTTCAAAACCGGTATTCGGTATTTTTTAGATCTTAATACCGGGATACCGGTTTTAATACCGGTAGTAGAAATTTTAGGAAAAAGAAAGAAAACACGGGTGTTTCTTTGTTTGATTTGCCAGTTTTATTGGAGAGTGTAAATATCACAAAAAATAATTTGTAACTTATAAATTATAACAGTATATAAAGAATCACAAAAAAATAACGGAACTTCTTATTTATTTATTGACAGAGAGTTTGCGAATTTACTTATTTCAGATTATATTTGCTCTTTATTCCTTCCCCTCCCAATACATCACATACGCGTGGCTTCGTGGAAAACGGTTGGCATTGGGAAGCGGGATCTATGCTAGTTGTTATACTGTTAGTAATGCGCGATATATATTTCCAAGTATTTACCTCTAAATCAGTGCCTCTCAAAGTTGCAAAATTCGCGACCCAATATTCAACCCTAATTTTCATCACGCCCCTTCATACAATAACTATGTATTGAATTCAATAATAATATACTTTGACCCTAAAACTGCGCTGCGACTTTAACCTCTTAAGCACCCCCGGCGTATATAAACGTCTCGCTAAGCCAAAGCGTTTATTTCCTTTGACGTATATATACATCTTTCCGAAGTACGATCTTTTCTGTGCAGTGCTATCCATAACATTATTCCGAAGGCTTCTGAATGCAATACAAGGACCTTGACAGAGTTTGCAAATTATTTACTTATTTCAGATTATTTGCTCTTCTTTATTCCTTCCACCCCCCAATACATCACATACCTGTGGCTACGTGGAAAACGGTTGGCATTGGGAAGCGAATCGCTTAACTTTTAATCGGCAAAATTAAGGGAAAGATTATAAACCGAACAAATTATCAAGATAAGTGGTAATTTTTGTTTTTAATTATATACATGATAAGCCCATGGGGTCACTGGTAATTAATAAAAATTTTCTTAAAGTAGGATTGTTAAATTAATTATAAAATTCATTGTGTAGCACTGATTACATTTATAAGTAATATATAAGTAAATGAGTATTTTATTTTTTTTTTTACGTCAGAATGTATTTTGTTTGTTGCTTTCAGTAAATTAATAATTTTTAAAATAATCTTTTGTTTTTGACTTTTTAATATGCTCGCGCACCCCTCGTAGAGTTGCCCCCCCCCAAGTGGGGGGCACGCCCCAAAGTTTGAGAAACGCTGCTCTAAATCCCTCATTTTCATATAAATTGATTTCTCATCGGATGGTTTTGGATATAGCTGATTTTTGTATTGTATTTTGGCTTGTTGAAAAAAAAAATTTATTTTTTTATTTTTTATCACTTCTCTTAATGTAAGATGCAAATTTATATTCGCAATCTAATTAATTTCGTCCGTTAGGGAGACATAAAAGCAAAACCGTATACTATTTTGCTATGGTGGCGATCCCTGAACACATGGTGGAGGCAATTTAAAAAAAAAAAAATTCTAGTAAATACCGAAAAACCGGTATTTAAACTTGTGAATACCGGTATTACAAAATCGTACAAATGGCTCAAAATACCGGTATTTGGTATCCCGGTATACCGGTATTGCAATCCCTAAATACTACTATCATATTTTGACTTCCCCAGCACTCAAACAACCTCAAAATTTATTGAAATATTCCTTTCTGCTTGAATTAATACTTTTTTTCGTTTTACATTAGTGAAAAGATTTCTTTGCAAACTGTTGAGAAAAAAAATTACATGTTTTTCTATTACATTAGATATCTAAATTTTAAAGACTCAACAGATTGGATCGATATATTATAACCATATCCAGTTACTTGAATGTTTGGACATATTTCTTAAAGAAAATGTAATCCATTCATGGAACGTACTTCTAAGGCGAAGACAGTGCAAGTGTGCTCGTATTTTTCACTTGAGACTATTTTAGAATCATGATCTTCAAAACAGACCAATGGATATATATATATAAACGTCTCAAGTTCTCTAAAAGATAAAATTTTTGATGGAGGAGAATATAATCACACTTTTTGAAATTCAGATTTTCCATAAAAGTCATTTTGGTTGAAATCTCTCCATCCTTAAAGAATAAATGCATTGAAAAGTCAGGGGTTTTTTTTCCAAATACTTTTTGTTTCCTAAATGATGTAAAACGGCAAAAGTAGTATTAATGCTCTAAGAAATCATAATTTTTTTTAGAACTTATTTAATAATTTGATGTTATCTAAAGAAAAAATGAATTAAGAGGACACGGTATATTGAGCACATTTTTTTTTATTGATATGTTTATATGAAAATGTCCACCTGTATCCTATTTGAACACTGGAAATACACATTTCATAATAAAAACACTATTTTGGAACAAACAGTTATTTTTAAATTTTAATTTTTTAAAAATATTTCAATTTTTTTAAAATTGTACTACTTTTACAAAATTTAATGTTTTTGAACAATTTTTTTCTAATAAACTTTGAAATGTTTCTCACAATTTTGTGCATGGGATATGTATTACAAATGGGGATATGTATTGCGGATGAAGATATGTATTACCTATGTCTAACTTTAAGGATTTTTCAAAAAATATCCATTCACCTAAATCCTTATTCCGTGCATAGAACCATCAAACATATTATACAAAACAACCAGAAAAAGTTTCAGAACTTTATATTAAATATAAAAATAAGTTTTTGTGCATTTTGAATACACGATTATCGGAAAAAATAAAATCAACGAAAAAACCATTTAAAGTCCATAACAAATGCATACGGCACGTGTTCTGTTTTTTTGCTTCGACATCTGTTAAAAAAAGTTAAACAACTGGCTAAATAATCTAGGTAGAGCTACAACATTTTGTGGCATTTCTAGAAAAATCACACAATCAAAATGATGAAATAAAAAAATTCGATATTTTAGTCATTTTTAGGATAATGTGTCCCCTTAAAAATAAAAGAAGCTTTATTAGTGGATTCGTATCTCTCTTTACCCAAATCACATTTCTCAAATTCATTTCTTTGTAATTATGTATTTCTTTGTCATGAGTCAATGTTTTTAACCCTTCCGAAAACTATTCCAATTCATAAATATATATTACTCTAATCTTTTGTAATAAATACACTGAGTTCTGCAACTTCTACAAACTGTATATTTTCCCGTATAAAATCTTTCACCTTTCTATTTTTTTTTTTTTTGCTGCTGTCTTCCCCATCTATCCCGTATTATATATTTTTGATCGATTGAATGAATCTCTTTAACTGGAGTATAGCTGTGTATCCAATTCCATTTAAGTGTTTACTTTATGTATTTCAAAACTAGGATTTAGAATCTATTTCCGATTTCTGAAACCCTCATGGCGGATTTTCAGACATATCATTTTATTGGAGAAATTTAGTTCTTTTCGAAAGATTTGTTTTTCTATGAAAAATAGAATATATATGTAACATTGAAGAATGCGATATTTCCCTCTGCAATTTGAAATAAAATACTCTTGAATAGAATTCGCAGAATCAGATTTAGAATAAAGCGCAATGAAAGGAAATTCTGCAATTCAAATATTTGTAATTACAGTACACATATTTCATTGAGCCCAACTCATATACATCACCTGTACCTTTGTAAAATATCGAAATAAAAAATATGCAAATTAACAGAAATCATTATTATCATTTAAAAATGCTTCTGTGCAAAAAAATGAAGCAATTTCCCTTGTGAGATTAATCATTTTATGCATATTTTTTGATAATTAGAGTCAATTAAATCAGAATATACGTATAAAATTGTTTTAAGAATATTATTACAAAAAAAAATGTTTAAATGCAATTTTTTGGCAAAAAATGCAGAAAGAACGAGATCATTCTCCTTGTATGAAAATGCTTCTATAATAATACTATTTTGCTTATATATAGCTAAGACTTTTGTGCAGAGCCTGAACTAGGGTTTTTAAAATATATAATTTAGGTGCAGATTTATTCATATTTAATATTTTACAGTAGAGAAATTTTAACAAAAAACACCTGTTATTAATTCACCTGATCGTAACCCTGAAATGATGTGAATTTTTAAAAAATTCGAGTTCAGCTTCTTCACGTTTCTTTACGTCACAGGGATATGAATCTATAAAAAAAATCCTCCATCCCCTATCTGAAAGAGTTCAGCATCTGTTGAGAAGTTTTAGCTATATATCAACAAAACATTTTTATTACACAAGCATTTTTCATTAAAAAAAAAAAGATGTTAGTAAAATGTGTTCTTCTCGTTTAATTTTTTTGCCAAAAAATTGCATCTAAATATTTTTTTTCTTGTTATGATACTCTTAAGACACTTTTTTTATGCACATTCTAATTCAATTAACATTAAAAATCAATATAATTCCTTTTAAAATATATAATTCCTTTGAATTTCATCTTAAACCACTTTTAATTTGTAATTATCTAGCTTACCCACTGACGGGATTTAATCGTAACTGTGTCTCTTAGAAATTAGAATCTCGGCGAATTTAAAGTAATTTTAAATAAACATCATCGTACGATATCTTTCCACCAATCACAAGCTCAGTCCACGTAAGTCATACGAGTTTGGAACTTCCGATTGCTGTTGGATATAAAAACCGAGACATTACAGCTTGCAAGTTAATGTCAATCAATTTGCATCTATATTTATACCTGTTGATCTGCTTGCAAAGAAAACTTTGCTCACAAATATTTGTTAACCCAAATATATAAAATACATTTTCTCTATATTTGGTTTTCTGACTGTTTTGGTGATCGCAAATAAACTCTTTGAGAACCTCACGGGGCTCGTGAGCCGCTATTTCCCCAACCTCGTTTCTGGGTTTTTCTAATCTATAGTAAATTACCACTGAATCTTCTCATATAACAAGACTTTCTTATTTTCTAATCAAGTGAACGAAACATCTCTAAAGAAGAGCTTCTTGCATCACTTAAAATAAATGATCACTAATCGTGAGTGTTTTTTCCTTATATGACGTATCCTTTCACTCTGAAAGAAAGTTTCATTTGGGCAAATAACAACCCTGATCAATAGTACCTTGAATGACATCGTTAAACACCGATTGGTAAATTTCAGCACGATTAAACAGCTGTGAAAAAAATATATGTATGTGAGTGTTTACCGAATACCCTTGATTGCAACACTAACAAAGATGATTCAAGGGACATTTCGGGAGAAATTTTCAAAAGAATAAGTATAGTGCTTTTTAAGATCAAAGGAAGTCCTCCTTCGCGCGGTCTTAAAACACTATATTTACTAATTGCGATTAATTGTGAGATGGAGCTCTAAATTTCTAAAGTATTCAGTTGATTGTGATTCTTCAGGTTGCAAATTACCATGAGATAACATAAATTTGAAAAAAAAAGAACCTAAGATCTTTTAAATGCACGAGTTTTGAAAATTTAGTGTATAAATCAGAGAAAAGAAGATTTAAAAAACATATTTAGCAATTAGTAGAAGCCTGATCGATTTTTACTTTTAAAATTAGTTATTTGAGGTAATTTTATAAGATTTTAATAAATAGTTTATATAAATTAAACTGTATTTTTAAAAGGGAAATTAAGATGATTATTTCCCTTTCTATTGCGTGTATTGAACAAAATGGTTATAAATTTGCTCAGGGTTTTAAAATTAGTAATAACCAAATTTATTGTGCCAACAAAATATCAGATAAAACCAACTCAATACTCTAATTTTTTTCTCGGAGCATTTAAACATTCGATGGAAGTCAATAAATATAAGTGATTTTTAATGTTGAATTAAGAATTAATTATAATTCAGGTGCAATGAACTCTCCACAGAATATTTCTTTTGTAAATACTTCCCTTCAGCTATTCGTTAGATCTTAAGTAACAACAGAAATCGAAATTATTAATTATATACGTTAGAGAATATAAATGATTACGTGATTAACAGTTCAATTTAAAGCGAATTCTGTAATACTAGTGTTTGTGTCGCATAGAATCCTGCGTTATTTGGATTAAATTTTGTTAACTGCACTTCAATAAATTCTTATACAATATTTTTCTTTGTGTGTGACCAAAAATTTTAATGTAACAGTATAGGATACATATTGTCTTAATTAAAGTTTTTAATTTTTTTTTATCCAGAAAAAAATATTTATTGCTATCTTTCTACTCTTTGTAACTTAGAGATTCCGAGAAAAATCCAATTACAAACAGGAGATGAAATAGCTCCCTTAACACCTCTTAAAAAAGAAATCACCTTCTTAATGATGTTTTTACCATAGAATTAACTTTTTCGATAGCATTC
>BMAV01024540.1:265958-296905 GCA_019973955.1 Trichonephila inaurata madagascariensis
TCGTGCATGGCTATATAATATTTTTGAACATATATGCTGTGCTCATAAACACGTGTGTAAAAGTAAAAAGTTCTAATCTTAATTCCTTTTTCAAGTTTTAACCTTGCTTTTTTCAATATTTCTGTCAAACTATCAGTTTACTTAATCGATCAAATATTTTAAAAATCCATTTGATAAGTTTCTTTTTATTAAATCTGAAAAAGAAAGAATACTTATTTTTTTAATCTCTGTTTGAATCATATATAATTATGCATAATAGTTTTTAGAAGAATAATCCTTTTTTCTCTGTTTATATATGCATTCTTTACCCCCCATTGCAAGATATATGTTGCACAGTTTAATTTTTACTTTTTTTTTAAAATAAGAAGTGATTTTTTTTTCTATTGTTATCCTTCAAGGAATTAGAAGCTAAGGGAACATGAAGGATATTTAAAAAGGGTGCTTTATTTTCTTTCTTTGAAACTTTAACCTTTCTATTTTTTTATGTGAAACACATTATTAAATACTAAAAGATTTTAATACTTATCCGGAAGCACACATTTTCAGAATCTTTTCATTCTATACAAAGTTAAACTTTAAAAAACATCAAAAAAATATTTGATTTGAGACTTCTCTACCTCTGATTGTCTCCTTGAAACATTTAAAATGTTTTAATAATAGCATGCGTGGGTGAGTTGATAATTTAAATCAATACAAAATTAATAAATAAAAATAAATAGGCAATAACTTTTTCAGAATACTTGATTTTTATGACTTTTTAATCGTCTAAAGTTGGAATGGGCAAATAGCTGCATGAAAAGTTTTTTGCGGTCCCCTAAGTGAGTCAGAAAACAAAACAGACACACAGAAAATGTTCTTTACATTTGGTTCAACATATAATTGCGTGAGTAGTTTTTCTTGCATAAAGACTGACAAGAATAAATATAGATGCTTGTTGGCTGACATTAAGGTATCCGACTACGTTCGGAACCGTGATTTTGCAAACGTGTATAAATGGATAATATTTATGGTATTTAGTGTCAGTTAAATTAGAAAATGTATATAAAATTGTTTCAAAAATAGTATTACAATAAAAAATTATTTAAGTACACTATTTTGACAAAAAAAATGAATATAGAATGATCCATTTTCAAAATTCTTCTTTTGTGAAAAATGCTTCTATTATAATAATATTTAGCCTGTATATAGCTCAGACCTTTGTACAGAGGCTGAACTACAATTTTTGAAATATACATCTTAGAAGTGGATTTATCCATATTTTACTACAACACAGGGGAGAAATTTTAAGAAAAAAGCGCCGATAATTATTTCAGTTGGTAGTAATTCTGCAAATAATGTGAATTTCTCAAAAGTCCTAGTTCTGACTCTCTAGGGAATCCTTTTCTTCATATAAGCAAAATATTATTATTATAGAAGTATTTTTTTATAGAAGGAGAACGTTTTGAAAAAAGATTATTCTAAGTTAATTTTTTGCCAAAATATTGTATTTAAATAAATTTTTTTGTCATAATGTCCTTAAAACCATTTTATGCATGTATTCTAATCTAAGTGACAGTAAATATCATGAAAATTATCCATTTATGTGATTTTTTTAAAATCAAGGTTCCGAACATAGTCGAATACCTTAACTTGCAGATTGTGAGGGATTAGACCCTCTCTCTTGCCCGCCTAGATAAGTGGGAGGAAGGGAAGAAACACTAGCCATAATAAACAACTGTCTGTTATTGATCTCACAAAAATAGGAACTCTGATTCAAAGTTTGTCAACCTAAAGAAATCTTCTCAATGTGATCAAAATGTGGATAAATAGCAAGATACATGAATTATTAGGAGACTGTCAATATCGGTCTTCTCTTTATAGGATCAAATCTATTATCCCACTTAATCTAATACTAATTCAACTATAGTGATCAATCGTGATTTTAAATCTTCCTCTATTAAATATTTGAAATACACTATATGGAAAGTTATAATACCTGATCAGTAGCAATTAATTCTATCTTATCACGTTCTCACTCCTCCTCCTCGCTAGAAAACCTAGACTATATATAGTAGACATAATTTACATATCACGGTTTCTTCTTCAAAAGGGTTGGTTGTGAATAAACGCGAAATAATAGCCCAAAGATTTCCCAAGAGGACTAGAGGAAGGTACGCGAATAGATCCGTCACAAAGCTGTGATGAGAATTTCAACAAGCAATCTTCCTCTTAACCCGCGATCAATCGCGCGGGGTGTACAGAACACCCCAGCAACAAGAAAATCCTCCCAGGATTCTAAAAAGAATGCGCAGAGCCACGATTTTTTCTGTAGCTGCACATTTTAGGCCATTGAACCTTCATGCTTGATACAACCCCTCTTTCTCGAACGATTGGAATGTAATGACCTTCAAAAGTTCATCTGGGGGCTGAGAACTCCCGCGAGAAGTAGAGCATTTGTATACAGTCTGCTCTAAATGTTTGAAAAATGATTAAAATATTATTTTTCTACTTTCTAATATCATTATCTCATTAATTGTAAAGTATATTTATGACTGGTATATACGTTTTATATACTAGTTTATGAAAAAATATAAAATTATGTTTTTTAAAATGAAAATTTTGTATGTTTAGTTTAAATTAATGTTAGTCTCATTTGTATGCAATAAATTTAACAATTTTATTTGTAAAGCACAAAAAAACATGTTGTACTTTATAAATATGTATCAGAATAACTTAATTTTATTTTCATAATTAAATACATGTGTTAAAAGTTTGGGGTGTTTTCTACACCCCGCGAGTGACGACGGTAGCAAAAACAGGCGCGAGTGAACGCGGGTTAATTTTGAAAAAAATACTGTAGAAAAGTGTAATAGGGTACATTTGTCTCATTAAACCGATTTTAAAATTAAATGCACTTGTGCATAAATTAAATTCATAAATGATATGAAATTAACAAAATAAATAAACTGAATAAAACTGCCAATATTTTATTTAACTTATACTTAATGATTTTTTGTATGGTACATTTTATACCTTTTCTGAGATGTAAGGTTATCTAATGAACGCAATCATTTTTTAAGGGGTGTGGTATCCCCCGATTCTACAATTGTCGACCGCTTCTACCATGAGCCAAAACAATTACCTACCCCTGATCTAATGTATTGTTCTTCGATCCATTAATTGTTTAATGGCATTAAAAAATCACCAATTTCTTACATTTTTATAAAAAGTTTAATTTTAAAATTCTACAAAAGACACTTCTTCAATAATAAACTACAAAAACTGTTTTCCTGTTTGATTAAAAGTGGAATTCTAATCAACTCTAAAGCTTTTTCTTCCCAAACAGAAAGAAATAGGATATTTAGAAGTATTCATTTCGCTTGTGAATATTTGTAAATGTAAGATGCTTAATTTTAAAATTCTACAAAAGATACTTCATTAATAATAAGCTACAAAAACTGTTTTTATGTTTGACTAAATGAGAGAATTTGAGAATTCTAATCAACTCTAAAACTTTTTTCCAAGAAGGAAAGAGAGAAATCGGATATTCAAAAGTATTCCTTTCGCCTGTGAATATTTGTAAAACAAATGTTGGAAATGCTGCAATGCTTCGTGAATCAATCACAGAGAAGGTAAAAGACTTGAAATGTCACGAATCTTTAAGGATGATTTCTTTTTGTAAGCCTACTTATAGAAGTAAGTTCTTCAATCATTTAGGAAATAGTCTACAGCGAAAAATCACTCTTGGGTAATCATGTATTGTATCATGCTTTGGACTAGAATATACGATGATGATTGAACCAGAAACTGCAGTTTTCTCGAACATTTCCGTCGAGAGCTTTTGGATTTGTTTTGTAACTTCAGAGTTTAGAATGCTTGTACGACTAGAAAAAAAATTCTGTTCAAGATAGAAATCGTGTAAGATAGACCTTCAATAACCTGATAAACAAAAGCTTTATTTGAATATTTTGATGGGTTTGAAAGAGAGAGAGTATAAGTATTAAAGTTCTAAGTTTTACATTTTAATATCATTATGATGCTTAGATCTATGTAATGTAAGTGATAAATAGTCAGAAATTTAAATAAAAATGCACAGGGGTATCTTATTCTGCAATTTAAAGCACTTGAATAAACCCTGCTTTTAAAATCATTCTAATTTGATTTTTAATAATTTGCATTTTTTTTATATTTGGTTGAAATATCCTATTCAATTTTACCAAATCGCTTAACTTAATACAATTGATTTTCACTATCACTGAATGAAGATTAATTATATCTAACCCTTACAGGAGCATAAGGTCGATAAGAGTAAATCTTAGTATGTGTAAATGTTTATTTTGTTTGATCAGTGTAAAACAAATGAAAACCATAAGAAAAATTCATAACAATGTGCAGGTTTTTTTTTTTTGGATCAATGTGTAGTTTTATCAAGCATTTATTTTCATTTGTTCAAATATGCTTTATTATTGCATAAAATTATACTTACCGAATAACATAAAACGTGAGAAAGCTCAGTAATATATTATTACACGATACAATAGCTAAAATAAGTAATAAGAATAAGAAACAGCCCACGAATGTTTTATCATTGGTGCGAATTGATTTGACAGTTCCTTTTTTTTTCTGTACGTTCCGGTTTGAGTGATAGCGTTAGGCATACGTTCTATTTTGATATTCTGTATAAAAAAATACAAATCAAGTTATAATCAAATACGATCACCAATTTTAAAATGGGGAAAAATGTTTGCCTTAGTCGTGGAAGGATGAATAATCAAAATTAGTTATAGTAATCGTGAAATCTACCTTTTTATCCTTATAAAAGTCAAAATCCTTCCTTTTTAACTAAGGCTAGATCTTCACAACAAGAAACTCGCAAAAATATAATTAAGCTAAATGGTAAGTACTAAAACCATGCTCAAAAACGAAGAATCCCAAGTGTAGCGTCGTGATCCCCAAGTTTACTTAAGGTATCCGACTACGTTCGGAACCGTGATTTTGCAAAAGCGCATAAATAGATACTTTTCATGATATTTAGTATCACTTAGATTAGAATACATGTATACAATTGTTTTAAGGGCATTATGACAAAAAAAATTATTTAAATACAATATTTTCGCAAAAAATTAACTTAGAATAATTTTTTTTCAAAATGTTCTCCTTTTGTAAAAAATGCTTCTATTATAATAATATTTTGCCTGTATATAGCTTAGACCTCTCTACAGAGGCTCAACTAGAAGTTTTGAAAGGTATAGCTTAGAAGTGGGTTTATCCATATTTTACGACAACAGAGGGGAAAAAAACGCCACTAATTATTTCAATTGGTTGTAACTCTGAAAATAATATGAAATTTTTAAAAATCATATTTGAGCCTCTGTAAAGAGGTCTGAGCTATATACAGGCAAAATATTATTATAATAGAAGCATTTTTAACAAAAGGAGAACATTTTGAAAAAAGATTATTCTAAGTTAATTTTTTACCAAAATAAATAATCTTTTTGTCAAAATGTCCTTAAAACAATTTTATACATGTAGTCTAATCTAAGTGACACTAAATATGATGAAAATCATCCATTTATGCGCTTTTTTAAAATCACGGTTCCGAACGTAGTCGGATACCTTAATTCCTGGGTAGCGAGAGCACTCACACAACTTTGGTAAAATATTATTTTATTTACAAACTTAAGAAGAAAATGGACACCATTATTATGGTACCTATCAATATGATATTTTACACATTTAGCTATCAGCTACTTGTATCATCACACGCCTGTCTCTCGTGTCTTCAATTGGATACATTAATGTCCAAGATCCCCTCAAGATGGAGTTTCTAGTAGGTTGCTTATAACTCTAAATTAGCTTCATATTTTTCCATAACGCCGGTGTCAATCTTTCGCTGCCCTGCAGCCCTTCACTGGAAGAAATATCAAGGCCAGATTACAATTCGCTCACCTTTTCGATCTCTGGTCCTGCTGCCCCACAGCATTAGCTCCTATAGTTGAACTCGCTGGTCTATTGTCGCTGGCCTTCGCGCTGCCTAGAAGTTTCTTGCAGGTATTGCAAAAGAGTCCCTCATCGCATTCCGAACCGTCTCTTTAAACCCCCTGAGTGGTCTTCTTTCACGCCCCCAATAGTTTCTGATTGGAAGGAACATGGGCCTGTATACGGTACCCTCTGTCTTGGTCCTAACCACAATTGGTTTTCAGGGACAAAAGTCCGTCAGGACTGAGATACTCTTTGTCGCTGTACATCGTAAGCCATGTGGAGTATCTATAAATCGACCAGTTACTTTGAGAATACACTACTTACACTACTTGGAATTTCCTCCTCCCAAAAACCGACACCCCTTCCATAAGTATATCATGGAATGAAAGAATGGACAGCTGTCAAAACAGGTGTGTCCTTTCTATAGATCGCTGTGAAGAAAATGTCATCTGGTAAATCTATTTTCCTCTTGCTGTTGGAGAAGAAAAAGATGGGTAACAAACTTTTGTCTGTGAGCCGATGCCACATCTGTTTCACTCCAGTGAGTGAATATTAACGTCGCACTGTTCAGCTACACGTGAGCTTTTGAAGACGGACCACGTAATGTTGAACCATGGTCAAGTGACGAGGACGACACCTGAGCTGGCACCCCCCTTTCCTAACTACCACACCACACCAACGGGAGGACGTTTAAGTTCTCGACAGATTTAACGTGCATCGCTCCCCTACATGGCGGGTCATTAGTGGTACTGGGCTCGAGCTCGTGACAAGTCAGCCACGTTCCGATACTTTTATCACTAGGATATCGCGGTCCCCAGGGCGGGAGAGAAGAATCTATAATACCCTTTGAAGAAGAAAATAATTCATCAGACGCTACACAAGCAGACGCTACACAAGCAAACAATCGCCAACGTCTTCTAGCAAGCCAACTACATCTACTTATAGAATACTATAGCTACAATTTATGTAAGATCTTTTATAATGAATACCACTTAAATATGCATCACCCACAGTATTTTATTCAAAACATTAAGTAGACAAGAAACATATCAAAAGATTGGAATTCTCTTGAGATTCAAGCAAATAAAATATTTATGCGTTTGTTTTAATTCCGTTGTGCAAATTGAATCGTAATTAAGATAATTTCAAAGCGAATCTAATAAAGATTTCAAATAACACGTGTTTATATAATTTGACGAACACGTCTGCTATAATCGGATACTTATTCGAAAATATTTTTTTTAAAAAATGTTAGTAAAAACTAGACAATTATTAAATTTTGTTAATATAGTTATATTGTAGTCACAGCTCATTCGAAAAAATTATCGCATTTTGTATTCAATTCAATATTAAGAGCTTTCACTAAATACAAGATGAATAACTTCTTTTTGACACGAAAAAAATAATAAAATGAATAATTTATGTACTATATAAGCAAATTGTAATTTTTGTATATAGAAATTTTCATATAAGCAGTATTTCGAAAATTTGCTTATGAGACTCAGATTTACATAAAAATATCTAAAAAACTTAAGATTTTTGTATATAAGAATTTTAAATTTTAAAATACAGCATGACTGAATACTTTATTTTATATTTTACAAATACTAGTTTATGTAAGGTTTTTTACAGCATTTTCAAGGGATTATTTCTTTCATTACATTTTTCACAAAGTGTCAAGAAATTTTAATTAAGACAGCGTATACGAATTCTTTAGCAAAAAATCTGATGTGTAAGGTGTATAAACAATACCTTTGACTTGAGCCATTTTTTATTAAACTGGTTTCTTTGAAAGGGTGGGGTTCTTTTAAGGGCTGATAAATTACTAAATCAATAGGTTTAAGAAATATGAAGCACCATGATAGATTTTTTTTATCTCCTCATTTACAAAACTGTCAGACCATAACAAATTAAAGACTTAAGCCATGTTTTCAATCTTTAAAGATATCTTTACAGAGAACTTTTACATTAAACTTGTAAAAAAAATGACTTAAAAATCTTGTACAATTTTTTGATAAAAGGATTTATAAAGAACGATAGTATAACACAAAAATTCACTTTTCATCTCAAGAGTAGATATTTTAGTTATTTTAAATATGATTTTTATTACTTGAGATTAGGTCAAAACTCTGTAGAAAAATTGGTATTTTTCAGGTAAATAATATAAGTAAACTTTCTTTTTCTTTCTTATACCCTGTTGTTCTCATGAGAGCTATTCTTAAAAACTAAAAGATTTAGAATTTCTTCAATTTAAATTAAGAAAAAATACTTATTCGAAGTATTATTAATAAGTTGTTTCAAAAATAATAGATTTTCAACCCTTTGAGATTTTAACTATTATTTTTTTACTTTGGTAAATGTTTTTAAAATTATTTCATGTAATAACTTGTGATATGGTCGATCTTTGGCGACCATATCTTGGGTTGTCAGCGTGAATTAGAGGTGTGGGATTCTCGAAATGAATCGACATCTTAGAATTCTTAATATGACTTTATTAAGAATTTAACTTAAAATTCTAATATATTGGACAAACTTATATTAAGTGAGAATACACCAAAACACGTAGCTGTAACTAAACCGGATAGCGCAACTTGGATCACTTATCTAAATAATTATATTATCCGCCTACTTTCAATTCTAATAATATTACGAGTTCGGATATCAAATAATCTGTCCTACCTTGAATCACGCAACGGTTCAATCACTTTCAGAGAGATTGTTAGGCACGCGTGCAATAGTATGCACCTTGTAGTAATGGCTAGGAATCCGTGAATCCTTGGTAGGCCGTCAAATTACACTTCAATCTTTTCCAAACAGAACTTTCTCTAAATTACCATCCCGCTTACTAAAACTTCTTTTCTTTTAAAGGTTATCTTATTTGCATCTACACTTGCATTTCACTTCTTGGATTTGGGTTGGAAAAGATTTGCCATTAATCTTGGCCGTCAAAAAACCCAGAGGTTATGTTACAGAAAAGACGCGTGAGCCCGTCACAAACTACCTTCTGATAAAAGCTTTTAGATAATATATAAAATTTTTAATGTACTCTATTTGAGAGAGACAAAAAAGATTTGGGCATTACAGATTAAAACGAACAACTAAAATTCTGGAAGCAATTAAGAAATGGATGATGCAGTATTATATGGTGGAACACACACACACATCGTTTCAAGCTTGTGAATTATTATTAAAATTCATACATCTGTGACAAATACGTTCACTGGAGAATTTTATATTCAATACTTCCTATCGTATTGTCTACAAACATATCTCCAATTACAAGTTTTTACTCTTGAAGTCGAATACAATGGTAAGTTTTCCCACCAACAAAAGTGATAGGAATGGAAGGATTATTATTGAATGAGAATATATAAATTTAAAAATTTTTTAACTAAATGAATTTGTGTACATATATTTTTTCCGTACCAAAAAGTCTGCTTATTTCTAAATCTCATATTAAGAATTCAAGCGTTCTATGAAATTTCTATGATTGTTTGAACGTATTTGTTACTTGTCTTTGAATTATGAGTTTTGAGAGATATTTTCTAAATAACTGTGATACTTCTTACATTACATAAGGAAACTTAGTCAAGAATATAATTCTCATCTGCAAAAAAAAAATTTTTTTAATTTTTTTACGTTATCCGTAAATAATGGAAGCAACTTTCCCGGATATGCTGGTATGCATTTTTCTGCGTTTCCAATATTAAAAGAGCTTGAAAATTGATTGAAAATCATAATGAAACACACTTTAACACCATTTTATGTATTCAGAGCTAACTTTAATAACAACTCAATTTTCAGAGCCGAAATAGATCTAAAATTGTTCAGGACAAGCCCTCATGGTAATATCTTAATTAAAAATCCCAATAAAATTTACAATAAATGTGTGTGGGATCATTTCTCTAAAATACTGTTTTATGACATCGTTTCCAAAAGAATTAGAGATTACCAAGCATGCGTGGAATAATAAATTATTCTTAAATCCGCCAGGATTTAAGAATCATTGAACAGCGACGATTTTGTGAAACTTTTATTACAAAAGTGCCTTCAAAAAATGTAGAGGTAAATTGAAATTAATAAGAAAAGAGAATAATGAAATCAACTTCTATATAAATCAACTCACACACACACGAATTTGTAAAACTTTAATTCATTTTTCAATAAATTTTTAATTTGTATATATTTGAATTTCAATATCTAAAAATGTAATTTTTTTCCTCAATGCAGTTTTTGTATTTTTTGCTTCATGTTCATAGTTCAATAATATTAACTAATTATTAAATATTATTAGCTAAAATGAAATACTAAATCTGAAGGCTTTTTGTAAATATCTGTAAAAAAAATATTTAAAAGACACTGTGTGTGCTATAAATAGACAAGGTGTCCCAAAACTCAACGACAAGTGGGAGCGGGATAAAATGGAGAAGCATATGAGTTCCGAGAAAAAAATTCCATATCACTTGGTTAACTCATGACTAACATATTTCTGAAAATGTGGAAAATCGGCACCATCCATTACATCAGGGGTATCCAACACGCGGCCCGCGGGCCGTATGTAGCCCACCAGTACGTAAGTTGCGACCCGTCGACTCTTTTTAATAAAATTTTAAAAATCAGATTTTTAAAGTTTTTTCATTTCGAAATTTATTTGAGGGGAAATTTATATATATATATAGGCTTATTCTCTACAAATAAGAGATAACATCTAACAATCACATTCGAAAAACACATAGACAGTAGGAAAATCACACAATGGAGGACATGTGAGTAACCGAGATTAACAATTATAAAATGGATGCTGCAGTATTATAAACATTGCTGACTTAGGACAGCTAATATATAAAATAATTTATATAAGAGTGGGGTGGAACATGTTTTTTGGCCAGCCAACCTTCCCCTTTATGTAAATAATACTGAGCAAAAACCTATTGAAAGTAATGGATAGGAATATCTAAATCCATTACAAGATAGAGGTAACTTACCTAAAAATTGCACTTGAAAATGCAACGCCCGCGCTAAATCTGAGTGCAATAAATAAGCTATTGCCAAATTCTGGACCCTAATGCAGATTTAAATCATGTGAATGGCTGAAATGTAGCACTTAACAAAGGTATAAAAAGAATGGAAATAAAAATTAATAAGAGTTGCAAATTATAGCATAACTTTAATAACACAAGAGTAAATATGAATAAAATAATAATAAGTAATTTTATCTAATATTAGAATATGGATCTAACTATAACTATGAAATGTTTAAGTTTATAGTAATAAACTATTATCAATCTCAGGACTTTTAATCCTTACTATTTTGAGTAGCTTTATTCATATAACTATTAATAAAATTAATTCGGTATATATATATATATATATATATATATATATATATAAATCTACAATGTATTTGCCTGTTACCTGTTCTTGTTTTAAAATAAATCCTTTTTGATAATAGAAATGTCCTTTAGATTAAAATAGATTTATATTTTATCAAACTGTTACATTTGATTTTACTATAATTGCTTTTTTTAATAAATTCCGAATTGTATTATGCATATCTTTTAGTACGGAGGGTACATGATTCTCCGTGTGCGCGACTTTCGTTTCTCCTCCTCCTTTTCTGTTTGGAATGCCCAAAAAGCAAGAGGCAGTCAGAGATGTTTTTTAAAGTTTAAAAAAAAAAAAATTCAAGACGGCTTAGATAAACAACAATGTATACTTAATCGTTGGCGAATGACAGCACAATCAAATTTCAACAATGAGAAACGAAAGATCAGTTCAATAGGAACACAGTAATTTTCAAGAAAATGGCAACTGTAATATTTTAAACATTAATGGATCATTGCATTATTATATTATATAAACATTATTATATTATCTATGTCTATGTACATGAAAAATAATGAAAACAATAATAATAATTCATTCTGTTTTAAATTTTCACTCCAATAAATGTTTTTTTGTTTCCAAATCTGATATAAAGCTACATATTTTTATGTGCGGCCCGCGAGATTATAATGTTTTTCCGAAGTGACCCGCAAGGTCATTTGGGTTGGATACCCATGCATTACATCATTAGGTTCTACGACCCCAGTTTTAAAAATTTCACGGTGAAATTTTCCTTTACGTTATTTTACACATAGCCGTGCTATTAATCACAATCACAAGTGAAGCAAAAACCTTTGCTGGTTTAATTAAAATTAACACACATAGTTTGAGTCGGTTTGAGAAAATGATGTCCCTTTTAACTTTGATTCTCCATAAAAAGAAAAATATTAGATATACTTCGTTAGGCAAGTTATTTTAAAAGATGACCCAGTTCGTTAAGATTTCAAAATAGTACAACACTTGTTCTTTTCTATCCATAACAAGCATAGCAAATTGTTTTATTTGCAAAATATCTTTATTTGAAAAACACCTCTGTTGACACTCTCCGTCTCATCATTAGGTACTTTGTGTGTGACCACGAATTCCACAACTTTACAGTAATTTTTTCTCTAACGTGATCTTTCATAATCGTGCTATTAATCCGAGTCACATATTGGGCAAAAACCTTTGTTGGTTTAATTAAAATTACTGTCATTTTAGTTTGAAAAGTGATGTCACCTAAATGTGACTCTTCGTAAAAAGAAAAATATTTCATACTACTCTAGATAAGTTAGTAACAAAAAATGTATCCATTTAGTTGATTCCAGAATGATGCAACACTTGTTACTTTTCTATCCATAATTGTTGACAATTTCTTTTAGCATCTAAGCAATAAAATTAAAAATACATTTTTGTAATACTTTAAAGAAATAAATATTCCAAGTTTTTGTCTTCTTCTTTGAAACCAATTGAAAATATAACAAAACTGTGATAAAGAAATTGATGAAGTGGTGGAAGAAATAAATTCAGTTAGTTTCTCAAGTCTCATCAAGCAACCATTTTTTGAAAAATGCAGATTCTAAATCGTGTAGAGACAAATTGTGCTTAAGAATACGTCTAAAAAAAATAATACATTATTTGTTCAAAAATTTCTCAGTTTGTAAAATTGAATTGCCTTATAAATTAGAAATATAATTATTTTTAGTAATAATAGTGTTGAAAGAGATCGAAGTTTAAGAAATGCTTCCAATAATAAGTTTGCAATTTCCTATCCATGTTGTATTGCAGCATTGAACCTAAAATTAAAGTAGAGGAAATTATTGTGGTGAATTATATTTAAAATTTAAAATTAATTTTTCTTTTGAAAAAAGTATATATATATACTGCCTTCTTTTTTTCATTAACTAAATTACCGAGGGTGTTTTTTTGTTTTGTTTTGAAAACAAAATTTATGATAAATATTACACAAAATTAAACAGGTTTAAAGAGTACGAAGTTCAGAAACTTTCATGAAAGAAAACAATATATTGATAATATAGTACTAGCAGTTCAAAATGCAACACTAAAAAGGGTATGAGCTAAATTTGTTAGAAGTGTTGGGCTCTGCATTAAATGAAATAGGAAGCGGATATCTTGTTGAGATGTGTAAGCCATACTACCTAGACATATTGTAAAAGTTGATATGGTGTAGAAGCAGGTGATGATGTATGCTAAAACAGTCGTACTCCAATCATTGATTATACATCTACTCTATAGACTATATATCAGAAAAACAGGAAGACCAAAGAAGTTAAGCAATCTGGTGAGTGAAAAATCGTGAACATTGCAGGCTATGTATGGGCGCGAATTGTTCTGTTGGTATGTGGTCATGGACAAACTCTGAAAGTAAGGGGAAACAACAGGATTCAAAACCTCAAAGATATGGCACTGGTTGGTCATCGTACCGGCAACGCACACAAGGAGGGGGGCGTAGCTACCACCGTATCAGCCATATCAGTGATACGAGGCCCCCAAGCTACAAGGGGCCCAACAAGTGTAATTACAGTCCCATTAACAGGGGTCTAAAAAAGTGCCCTGAAGGAATTTTGATACAGGGCCCCCTATACGCCTGGGGTACTGCCCGCCCCCGAATCATAGTACTTAATGCAAGGTCAATATGGCGATTCATAAGGCAACATTTAAGCCATCTTTCACCACAGTGTGTCCAAACTCTAATCAAAAGCATCATTCTTCAGTAAAGACAATGTCGTGCCATTTAGGTCGTCCATGTCTGTCGTTCGTTGAATATGCAAATTTCTGTAGTTTTGAGAAAAAAGACAATAGCAGCAATGGAAACCTTGAGCATATTCGACTGTGCTACGAATGACCTCGATTGGCATGAGTGGAAACCATTTATTGTGAAACATACATTACTTGTTGTTATATGGTTCTTGATCAGAGTGACTCATTACTGCTATGCTCACAATTTGCTGCCATCAAGTGTAATGGTAAGACAAGGTTGGTTTCAATCGTTACCGTCGGTTAGTCGTTCCTTTTTCCGTCCATAGATCAGCATCACTATTGATTGATTACGTCCGATACAATTTCCTATTTCTCAGAAGAATAACTTTCATTTTCTGCAGGTAACAATTCTTTTTAGGTCGAGCACAGAAACGGGCTCTAATGACGCTCATATTCTTCTTCGAGAAGTTGCTGTAGCAAGAAGCAATCCCACACAAAAAAGCATTTCCAGTACTTCAAAGTAGCATTCTGTTCTCCCTTTATGTAGTTGATGGAGCTTCCTAAGTTAAAACGCTGATCGTTTGCTTTACTCCTAATGATATATATGTCGCAGGGAAATGACGAAATAAGGAATTTGATCAAATCCCTAAGGGATATGATCAATTGGCGGGAGATGTTAAAATAACGTCTCTTTAAGGTCATTTTCCTAATGAAATTAAGTTATTTTATCAAATCCCTGAACTGTTTCAGTGAAATGATGAAATGAACTAGTCAGGCAAAATGCTTTCCTGGGGGAGGCCTCTGGGGAGGGGGTCGCGTCTTTATACTTCCTAACCAAACAGGCAGTACTATCAATCCCAAAAAGATGAATCTCATATCTTTAAAAAAAATGGCACCGTAGGATTAACATGGGGATTGATATTTTAGCCTGTAAGCTCTCACCTGTTGAAAGCAGGTCATCATTAGTAAAGAAACTTTGAAGGGGGGAACAGGCCAAGTCGTTTGAAGCCACCGTGTGGTCTTCCCCAGTTTCATGTTACATATTTCCGTCCCTTTTTACAAAAGCCCTCCCACAAATATCCAGCAACCGTGAGGAAAAATGTTACACATAAAAAAATACCAGCCAAATTTTCTAATTATTTGTTAATTAGTTTCGAATAAATAATTTGTACTTCATTGACTATTGTGTTGTATTACTTACATCTACGTTTAATAATGCACCATATTTGTTTAATAAACACTTTTAAATTCTTGACAATATTATTTAATCATTTCACTGAAATAGATCAGGGATTTGTTCAAACCCCTTCCATCAGGGAAAGGACCTTGAAGGGACGTTATTTTAACATCTCCCGCCAATTGATCATATCCCTTAGGGATTTGGAAAATTGTTCACTTGGTTGGCATGTTTCCTTCAAAGTGTAGAATTTTGTGTGGCCACCAGTATATTTAAAAAATGAGGAGTCCTTTATACTTCAAATAGATACCCCCACTCCCAAAAAAAACATTAAGTTCTCATATGGGTTACAAAGTAAGATTAAATATTATAGTCATCTTTGAAAGACAGTTTTAAAATGTAATTTACTCATTAAATCATAGTTTCGGATTTAGCATTCCTTTTATTTGTCCCAGCTGAATAAACGATCAATAGTTCAGAGATAAAGCACTTATCATACTTTAGTTGCTTTGAATTCAATTAGGTTGCTCTAAATTTAATTAATACCTAAACTTTTTTTTAAACCAGCTTAACTTCTTATACTTCAAAACACTAACCACAAAAAAATAAAGCTTGCCTGATAGCGATATGGTTTCCCAAAAGTATTTATTCATGCTTGTTTTTAACAATCATTTAATTTCTCATCAAATACTTTTGAAGAGAAGCCTTTTAAAAAGTAAGCAGATTTATGTGCATAATTTAAGTATGGCGGACCAAAGAGCTTCCTTACGATTATGTACGTTTGAAATGACCCATGCACGTTACAACCGAGAAAATTAGTGAAATTTCTAAGAACTTTAAGAAAATATTGTTACTTCGCATCAGCTGTGGAATTCAGTATTGCAATATTATTTTTTGTTCTCTTGTATTTTTTTCACGAATGAGATTTCATTTCTCTTCAACTAATAAAAAATAAAACTTGCTCATGCAACATTAAGAGGGTTTACCCATGTGATGGGTTCAAAAAAATAAAAAAAAATTCTTTTTTTTTCATAAATTGCTTTCTTAACATGTCTCGAATACGGTGGTAAAGTAATTTTTTTAAATTCGAAATCGTTATAAGAAGCAGGTGTTAGAAGAACAGCTGTTCGTAGCACTAAATTAAGATTTTCATTGTTTTCATCGGACTAGAATCTTTAAACGCGTTTTTCTCAAAAATGTGTTTTTCAAACTTTCCTCCATCTTATCTCAAGAACGGTTTGACCGAATGACTTCAAATTTATAGGGTAGACTCAGCGTAAATATACGCACCAAATTAACTACGATCATTCGAAAACTCAAAATATTTCTATTTTTTATAACAAAAACATAAGAAAACCCCATGAAATTCGAAACTTTTTCTTCAAAGGTCTACCAAAAATCCAACTTTTGATATTTTCAATTGAGTACAGTTCATTCGGTGCATTTAAGCTTATAGATTAAAACGCCGTTAATTTTTTTTAAATTTCAGATTAGCCAATCAGCCGGAATCGTGGAGGAAGTGTGGCGGGTGTGTTCAGAGCTATATAACTCACGTTCTATTGGATATTTTTGGTTAAAAATTTATATATACTCTTAAAATAGATATAAATAAATGGTAAAAAACATAAAATTCTATCATTTTACTGGTCGTCAAAGAAAATTCCTGAAAATGCTTAAAAAACAGGTCGTCACATGGGTGAAACCCTTTAATATAGTATTTAATATAAAGTGTCCACACACACACACACAAAGGCGTGTTCAAAGTATTTTTTTTAAAAAAAATAGCCTATTAAAGCATTATTAATATTTTAGTGATCAGTGCCCATAAATATCAATACTTAACCAGCAATATTTAAAATAAATTATCTTAATTTCTCAAAAACCCACTTTGTAAGAAAAATTATAGCAATTATTTTTTTTAAAAAAATTCTTAAAGTAATTAGAGAAAAAGAGACAGTAATAAACTCACATTAACAAAAAAGTATTACTAAAATAAACTACATACATTTAACTAGGGAATGTACTAAAATTTTGATGTCTAATTCAAATATAAAAATTTTAGTTGATCAAATAAATATTACAAGAAATGTTACGTATTTATAAGGCAATTATTGAAATAACTAAAAAAAAAATATAAAAAACAAACAACTTAAATGCCCACTCTTCTGGTAGATCAAAAAAACAACTACTGATTTTTCTAATTTTATGTAATTTATTGTGACTCAGCCTCTGTGTAACGTAGAAACAAAATAATATGTTTTGTAAGACCAAAAGATAATTCTATGCAATAAAATAAAAATTCAGTGTTTTGAACGAAGTTGGACATTTCAATGTGTTCGGATATCCGAACAGTTTCATCTGGAAGGTAAGAGCATTTTCTATATAACTTCGCATGTATAGTAAGTAAAAAGCGATTCTCTAAATATCCTTAGTAATCAAATTTTTTTTTTTACTATTTGTAAAATGATACAGAGTAAAATTAATATCGTCATAATACCTCTGACAGTAAAGTTCAATGAATGAAGTCAGAACGGCCGATCTGGCAACACTAGCGAAACAAAACGCTGCATATGCATAGAGTTGATCTTGACCATCTGCCCCCTCCGTTGTTCAGTTGAGCGTAAGACTTGTTTTACAAAGTGCTTGTTTAGTGCGTTGGTTCTTAACTGAGAACAGGAAAATGAACGAACACAAGATCACTTTAAAGTTTTGTTTTAAGCTTGGCAAGGCACCAACAGAAACTTATTCATTGTTAGTACGTGTTTATGAAGATCACGCACTGTCCATGAAGTGTGTGTACGACCTTGAGAAGGCCGGGAAAGTGTTTTTGACAACCCCCATAGCGAAAGATCAGCGACTTCCGTCTGTGACGAAAACATTGAGAAAGTAAGTAAATTAATTACGAAAGATCGTCGATTAACTTTGCGCATGATAGCTGGAGGATGAAGTCTGCAAGGTACATGGAAATTTTGACTCGTTTCATGAACCGTCTACACAGGATACGACCCCAGTACGCACAACAAAGTTCAAGGTTTTTGGTTTACGACAATGCTCGCCCTCACACAGCCAATATCATCAAACAGTTCCTGGGGGAAAAAAAAGAGGGGTGCAAATTAAACATCCACCATTCTCGTCAAATCTCAATCCTCCAGACTTCTTCCTATTCCCACGATTCAAACTCGCTTTGAAAGGAAAGAGATTTGACGATATTTCTAACATCCAACGAAACGTGACGAGACTTTTGAACTCCATCTCAAAAGGAGTCTCCTTGCAAAGTTTCCAGGACATGTATAGCAGATCTCAGTGGTACATAGTTATGGGAGGGGACTATTTCGAAGGACAGTGAAACAGCTTTCTCGTCTAAGTTAATGTTACTGAACTATTCACCGAACTTTATTGTCAGAGGTTGTATATTTGGTCTCAACGATTAACTTTAGCAGTTTTACATGTAAAACTCTGAATCAGCTCTTGCATAATGATAAAGGGAAATTAGAAACGTGCATAAAATCATGTATATAGATATGATAATTAATTTATAACCGAAACAAATTATATTTCCCATCTAACTATTATTTTCCTTTACTTTTCGTTTTGGGTTTTTTGTTGAAGATAACTAATTCTGGACAAATTATGTCTGAGTTTCATAGCGTGCATTGTGTCTATCAATTTCTAACAAATAAGTCAGAACATTTTCTTAATACTGTATAAGGACCTGAATAAAGGGAACATAATTTTCTTGTATTGGGGTATTTAAATTTTAATACAGGTAGAGATAGTTAATTTGTAACCAAAACAAAGCTCTATTTAAAATCTAACATATATTTTCCTATATTCAAGTTTAAAATTAAATAGTTAATACTTTCTCAGAAAAGATCATCCAAACGTCAGATTCTAATCCCGCCTTATTTACTTTTTTGGTCTTAGACCATACTACCCCAAGCTTTGTTCTTGAATTGAAACCTAAACTAAAAAATGAAGATTTTTTTAGTTTGAAATAAATGTAGAATCCAATTAAAAATCGTAACAGTTGTGGCGTTGGCTTACCTCGCAGAAAAGATGTTGAACGCTGTCTTAATGAACGAATAAAAAACTGTTTAACGAAATGCCTCTAGGCTTCCTTCGAATCGTATATATATATATATAGTATAAGAAATAAAATAAAATATGAAGTGAAAAAGTTATATAACCTACAAGGCCAAAGAAGAAAGAAATTGGATTTCAAGAAACATAACAAAAGACACAAAAAGAGTCTTCGGACTAAAAAGGAGATCTATTATGTTTTCTAAAGCTGTCGCTAAATTAAGCTAGCGATTTAGGTTTAAGCTGCTTTATGGTACCACCATATATATACACTGAAAATACAAAAAAAACTGGTACAGGTATGCGTATGCAAATAAAAAGATTTGGAACCAATCAGAGTATGGCGCTGTGATCGGCAAAGCCTATATAAGACAACGAGTGTCTGGCACAGTTGTTAGAGAGGTTAATGCTGCTATAATGGCAGGTTATCAAGATTTCAGTGAGTTTGAACGTGGTGTTGTAGTCGGTGCACGAGAGATGGGACATAACATCTCCAAGGTAGCGATGAAATTTAGATTTTCACGTACGTCCATTTCACGAGTGTACTGTGAATATCGGGAATCCGGTAAAACATGGAATCTACGACATCGCTACGGCCGGAAAAAGATCATGCAAGAAAGGGACCAACGACGACTGATGAGAATTATTAAACGTGGCAGACGTGCAACCCTTCCGCAAATTGCTGCAGATTTTAATGCTGGACCATCGACAAGTGTCACCGTGCGAACCATTCAACGGAACATCATCGATATGGGCTTTTGGAGCCGAAGGCCCACTGGTGTACCCTTGTTGACTGCACGACACAAAGCTTTACGCTTCACCTGGGTCCGTCAACACCGAAATTGGACTGTTGATGACTGGAAACACGTTGCCTGGTCTGACGAGCCTCGTTTCCAATCGAATCGAGCTGATGGACGTGTACGGGTATGTAGACAACGTCATGAATCCATGAACCCTACATGTCAACAGGGGACTGTTCAAACTGGTAAGGTTTCTGTGATGGTATGGGGCGTAAGCAGTTGGCGTGATATGGGACTCCTGATACGTCTAGATACGACTCTGACAGGTGACAGGTACGTAAGCATCCTGTCTGATCACCTGCACCCATTAATGTTCATTGTGCATTCCGACGGACTTAAGGAATTTCAGCAGGAGACTGCGACACCCTACACGTCCAGAATAGCTCCAGGAGCATTCTTCTGAATTTAGACACTTCCGCTGGCCACCAGAATTCCCAGACATGAACATTATTGAATATATCTGGGATTAATTGCAATGTGCTGTTCAGAAGAAATCTCCATCCCCTCTTACTCCTTCTTATTTATGGACAGCCCTGCAGGATTCATGGTGTCAATTACCTCCAGCACTACTTCAAATATTAATCGAATCCATACCACGTCGTTTTGTGGCACTTCTGCGTGCTCGTGGGAGCCCTACACGATATTAGGCAGGTGTACCAGTTATTTTGGCTATTCAGTGTGTATATATACAGAGAGAGAGAGTGAGAAACAACTGAGTCTTTTTAAAATTTTCATTCATTAAAATACTACTTTAGTAGGTTTTAATCGCAATGTATTCTACTCTCCTAAGAAAATAAACTTACTGTAGGAAATAAAATTACGAGTTATTTAGAAAGTAGCAGGAATATTAATTCTCAAAGTTACGAGGTATTCAATCAAAAGGAATTGTATTATTATGAGAACCTTTATACATATTATATCATTTGTCAACCCTTACATTGACGTATTCTAAGACTCAAAGCAGAAAAGACAGTACTTTGTCGATAAAAGAATGCAAATTTTCTTAAGTGAATGAAAGTGTAAGACCTTCAATAGAGATAATTTCTCCGTAGAGACTATTTGCACGATAACCAGAAGAAGCTAATCACTCATCTGAGAATTGAGTAAATCTTAAACTCCGCTCCTTCATAACCTATCTTCTTCTTTAAGGATCGATCTACACTTTCAGTATAGCTGAATGCATTTTATTGTGATAAAAAATATTCATTTTAAAATCAATAAAAACTTAATGAAGACTCCATTTTAATTTTAATTGCGGGAAAGATTAATATAAGAAATATATACCGTAAAATCTGGAATATAACGCGCACCGGCGTATAGCTTGCATCCATGCTTTCAAGTTGCATTTTTTAATTTTTAAGTTCATTCGCCGTGTAACACGAACCCGTTTCTTACGAAGAAATCTAAAATGTGCGTATCCAATACTCTTATGTTTTGAAGTAATTTATTCAAGATATTATCTCAGGCTTTTGAAAAAAATAGTATACTTTTCTAGAATTACAAATCTTTAACATCTTAAGGCAAGTCATTTCTTTTAAATAAACAGAATTTCGATTTATGTAGTAGTCTAGTTTTTGTTTTCATGCTGATCTCTTTTTTTTCTAAAGATTTCATTTTTATACCTGGGGTATAACACGCATCCGTAAATTTTGATTTTATTAATTGTATTAATAATGCGCGTAGCCTTATTTTACGGTGTATGAAAAATAAGAATCAACTTCTTCTAAGAACTTTTAACTAAAACTTTTTAATGTTATTCACTAGAAGTTAGTACATTCTAATCAAGAATATAATTAGTTACACACTCTTAGAATATTTGCATTAAAAAAATGTTGATTACACAGCACTGATTTTTTCATGCTTTTTAATTATGATTCAGGAAAAAACATTATATTTCTGACAATAAAAAATAGTGGTAGAGTACAATGGACAACAAAATAATTCATTAAACAATTTAGAAATTAGAGCTTAAGCTGTTATTAATTTTTTGTATTAAAAAAAATCACCTTTTACTCCATCCATTTCAAATTGTTTTATTATTTTCTACATATTGTACTGCAATTTAATATTGTAGAATAAAGTAAATATAGTTCTCTCAAAAGAGAAGTATTATAAAACAAAGTAATACAATTAAAGGCTGGTTGAGTTGAGTTTTGAGAATTTTTATGAATACTCTCAATACCATCACATTACAACAGAACAGAAGTAAAAATTAACCGCTCGGGAATCAAAGGCTCTGGATAAATGCTCTGGATCCCTGCTCTGGATAAATGACTTCCTGAGACACAGGAAATTTGTAGTCCGATTTAACGAAAGTTTTTCTAAGTCACATAGATTTTCGCTGGTTTCCTGTAGGGATCTGTTATAATCCCTCTGCTTTTCCTGATGTACATGAACACCGTGCATTGCCACATTAAGGGGGGAGCAAAAATTGCCTGCTATGCGGACGACATTGTTATTTGGCACTCACACACAGACCTCACAGTGTCTGAAAACATTTAAAATGCTAACCTCCTTGATATCGAAGACTGGGCTAATGATCTCAAGCTTCTTATCAATCCAGAGAAATCCAAATTATGTGTTTACTCCACAGACAGAAAGAACCGACAATCCTTCAAACCCAATATCAAGATCCACAACTCCTCAGTTGAACAAATCACGCACCCCAAATATCTAGGAGTTTTTCTCGATGCAGAACTCAGATTTACTAAACATATTGAATCGGTCTCTCAAAGAGTTCTGAAAAAACTTAACATCCTGAGGAAATTCTGTGGCTCTCCTTGGGGATCCAAACCGAAGACACTCCTCCATACCTATACTACCCTTATCAGACCAATCCTAGAATATGCATCACCAATTTGGGCCCCGGTATCTTCCTCCTCGAAAATGGACTCTGTTCAATACAGAGCTTCCAAAATTATTATTGGAGAGTCTCTTCGACGAATAACCTTAAAGCAGAGACTGAATGTTAAATGACTTTCCATTGTTAAATTCACAAATAAAATCAGAAGCAGTCATGAACAACATATCTCTAGTGTCACTTTTCGCAACTGGATGGCGAAAACCAGGCTTAAACGATCTTCCACTCTACAACTCGACCAAACTAACAGAGAAGTCATTGGTCTGCCGCACTTGTCCCTGGACATCATCCGGGAACCGTACGATACATTAAAGCCCCCCTCTTCTGTACAGATCAATTTGGCCCTGATAGAACGTCAAAGAAAGGCCCATTGAAACGATCAAGCAAAGGTTTAGAGACTATTGCTCACTTTGCGAAGCCTCACCTCGTCACAGCCTTCACCGATGGTTCTTCGATTTCATTGCGACGGGAGGGATCTGGGATCTACATCTCGTACCCAGATGGCTCAATGTCAAGGCATAAACTACCAGCGGGGGTAATTGCGTCCAACTTTACAAGCGAACTTGTTGCCATAAAAGAAGCTCTGACTATTTATCTCACCTGGACATTTGCCAACTTCTCCAAAGGCATCGTCCTGTTCTCGGATTGCAAATCTGCCCTAGAGGCACTGCGCAAGGGAACAACAAACCTTGTCCAAGCAATTAACATTCTCCCGAAAGAAATTACTGAGAAGTACAAGTCTTGCACCATCCAATGGATCAAGGAGCATGTTAACATTGAGGGTAATGAAGCGGCCGACGTCTTAGCCAAGGAGGCCAGAAAAATCAATCCATCGCCACTGGCAACAACATCTTTTGATGCCAATGCCGTAGCAAAACGGAAACTCTGTCACAACTCCAAAAAGAAATTTTCGCTCCCTGAGCTTAATTATGACAGAGCAATTACAACCATTGCACGGCTTATTACGGGACACCTCAAGGAAATGAAGATCCTCCCTGATGGTTCAAGAACGTTCCCGAAGTGTAAACACTGCCCAGATATACAACTGGATCCCACACACGTCCTGAGCTGCCCTTCCATCTCGGCAGCCCTCTTCAACATTGACCTCAACAGCACCAGGGAGACACTCTACTCGGATAAGGCCGAGAATGTGGCTTGAGTGGTGCTACACGCTTCGGGCCCATCTAATAACTTTGCACTTGTCTGACGACAACAACAACAAAAGGAAAAATTATATCCAAATCAATTTTTCTAATCAATTCAAAGAGTATTCGTATTTTGTTTTCAGAAAACTATACAAAATATAATAATTTACTGCTTCTGTAAGATATGCATAATCGAAGGTTTAGTGAAAATGAATCGACATAAATTTTAGTATCATCATTTGTATTTCTTATGCGGTATCAACTCTCAGATTCAATTTGAAGATTTTTGAAAAATTTTCGAGATGTGATTTTGAAAAGTATTGATACAAGTTCAGTTATAATTTTTATTTCCTCTAAACTTTTTATATGCTGTGATTACACACCTCATTTTCCAATTATCACGCAATTAATCCTGTTTTTCAGGACTTGCTTCTTATTACTTGATTTCTCAGTTTATTAAAAGATAACTGAAAAATAAAAATTTTGTTGTGCTAGAATTAAAATTATTTTTTAGAAAAATAGCTATGGAAATGACTTGAAAAAAAAATGTCAAAAAAAAAAAAAACATTTTAAATTTTTATGCTAGATAGTTAAGTGATTGGTTATATGTAGTAAAGTAATTGACAATATTGCAATATGTGACGAAATAAAAGAATTTAAAACTTCCCCAACTTAAAGAGATAACAGAATTCTTTAATATTCCTCAAAGTTTTCAATAATTATATCTTTCAAAAAGGAAGTTTTAAGGTATCCGACTACGTTCGGAAATCGTGATTTTAAAAAAGCGCGTAAATGGATAATTTTCATGATATTTATTGTCACTTAGATTACAATAAATATATAAAATTCTTTTAAGGACATTGCGACAAAAAAAATTATTTAAATACAATATTTCGGCAAAAAATTAACTTAGAATAAACTTTCTTCAAAATGGTATCCTTTTGTGAAAAATACTTCTATTATAATAATTTTTTGCCTGTATATAGCTCAGACCTCTGTACAGAGGCTCAACTATGATTTTTGAAAAATTCACATTATTTCCAGTGTTACAACCCATTGAAATAATTATCGGCGTTTTTTTTCTTTAAATTTCTCCCCTCTGATTTAGTAAAATGGGGATAAATCCACTTCTAAGTTATATCTTCCAAAAATTCTAGTTGACCTCTGCAGGGTCTGAGCTATATACAGGCAAAATATTATTATAATGGAAGCATTTTTAAAAGGGAGAATATTTGAAAATGGGTCATTTTTGTTTTTTGTCAAAAAAATTAAAATTTTTTTTATTGAATACTATCCTTAAAACAATTTTCTATACTTTTCTAATCTAAAGTAACCAAATATCATAAATTTTTCCCTTTTTAACTGAAAATCCCAAATCGAATTAAAACAAAATATGTTACATGAATTAATATTTTGAACTTTGGACAAAATTTTTAAAAGGGGGGAAAACAATTTCAGAACAGGGGAGATATCTAATTAATTCCTTTTAAGCCAAATACCTAAATCTCTCAACACATTAAACACAAAAATATAATGAAGCTTCAGTCAACCCCTCTAAGCGGTCTGCACTTGTCCCCATTCGGAGATGCACCCCCATTTTTTTTGCTTTCAGGTGGGTTCCCCAAAAGGGTTGAGCCTTTTTTTGGGAATCGGCTCGGCCCCTTTTAGAGAGAGAAAAAGCATCTGGAATGGGGGGTTTTACGTCGACCGTTGGGGTAGCATTTCCCCGGGCCATGTTAAATTATAAAGTTTATGTATTTTTTTTGAGAAACTTTTGCTACTAATAAAATGTTTTTTTTGGGAGGTTTTTTGTACTATCAATAAGACTTTAATGGGGGTTTTGGGTTTTTTTAAAAATGAAAATAACTTTTTGAATTTTAAAAAGGAAATTTTTTCTAAAAATTTTTAAAATACATTATCTAAAACAGTTCACTAGATATATCTTATTCCTTCGTTAAAATGTTAAACATGTAGAAATTCTCACTGAAATTTTTTAAATCTACATTATAGTTTTGGGAAAAATTAAAAAAAATTCATTTTGGGAAAACGGCTTTAAAGTAAAAATTTTTTTTTCAATGAGAGGGTTTACTTTTAAATAAAAAAAAACACTTTTTTAAATTTTCCATTTCTATAAATCATATATCATTTTAAGCAGAAATGTTTAAACTTTTAAAAAATGTAAAAAAGTCTAAATATATCATTTTTCAAAAATTGATGTGCCCGACCCCCTTAAAATAAAGTCCTATAAGTGTATATTTATTGAAAGTATTGCCTATAAAACCCTACTGTATATACGTATATACTATATCTCCTTTGTAGGATGGTTCAGTTTTATTTAAAACTGCGATTCAATCATAGTTTTAGCGGAAACGGAAGCAATTTGTGTTTTTAACCTACGCGAATCCTTTTCTTCTCCAAACAAATTGCGGAAGGAGAATAAGGTTTCTTCTGGTTCTGGAACATGAATGAGTTGCGAAAACATTCTTTATCTACTAGATCCGTAGTGTTTTTCTTGAGAAGCCTTACATCAAGGCGCTATTTGAATACAGAAAAAAAAATAGAGCTTGTGTTCGTGTACATCTATAGTGAATTCAGAAAAAAAAGAGAACTTGTGGTGAATTGTGGTTGCACATAGAGAGAGGGAGAAAGAGAGAGATGTGGTATATCTACCACAATAACAATACAGAAAAAAATTGCTATAGAGTGTATTTTTCTATCTATGACAACAAGAAAGCAAATAGATATATTTTCCAATAATCCAAAAGGAAATGTATATAATTCATTCTAGACTTGAATAAATAATCTAAAAATAGAGCTTCTGTTCGTGTACATCTATGGCGAATTCAGAAAAAAAAGAGAACTTGTGGTGAATTGTGGTTGCACATAGAGAGAGGGAGAAAGAGAGAGATGTGGTATATCGACCACAATAACAATACAGAAAAAAATTGCTATAGAGTGTATTTTTCTACCTATGACAACAAGAAAGCAAATAGATATATTTTCCAATAATTCAAAAGGAAATGTATATAATTCACATTCTAGACTTGAATAAATAATCTAAAAATAGAGCTTCTGTTCGTGTACATCTATAGGAATTCAGAAAAAGAGACTTGTGGTGGTGTGTGTGTGTGTGTGTGTGTGTGTGTGTGTGTGTGTGTGTGTGTGTGTGTGTGTGTGTGTGTGTGTGTGTGTGTGTGTGTGTGTGTGTGTGTGTGTGTGTGTGTGTGTGTGTGTGTGTGGTTGCAATAGAGAGAGAAAAAAGAGATGTGTATATCGACCCAATAACAATACAGAAAGAAATTGTAAGAGTATTTTTCTATCTATGACATCAGAAAGCAAATAGATATATTTTCAAATAATTCAAATGGAAATGTATGTAATTCATTCTAGACTTGAATAAATAATCTAAAAATAGAGCTTCTGTTCGTGTACATCTATAGCGAATTCAGAAAAAAAGAGAACTTGTGGTGAATTGTGTGTGTGTGTGTGTGTGGTTGCACATAGAGAGAGGGAGAAAGAGAGAGAGATGTGGTGTATAACGACCACAATAACAATACAGAAAAAAAATTGCTAAAGAGTATTTTTCTATCTATGACATCAAGAAAGCAAATAGATATATTTTCAAATAATTCAAATGGAAATGTATGTAATTCGTTCTAGACTTGAATAAATAATCTAAAAAATTTATATAATTAAAGGAAATAGTAATAGGATTAACTATAAAAAAATAGATAATGCAAGAAGTTAGGGAAGGTTCATAGCTTATAACTTTTTCCAAATTAAAGAACCGGCTATCGCAGTCAATACGCTTTTAAAATTTTGACTTGTTTGCCGCGGTACCTGCTCCTCATGTTGGCTGAGGTGGAAGTCACTCTCATTAACAGCAGATACTCGGGACAGGGGGGACGAATGCAGTTGTGATTGAAACACCATTAAGTCGGACACGAAATGATGACCAATACATATTAACAGTAATTCTTTATTAATTTAACGTATAATCTAATTACGTGATGTGTAATGACAATACAAAATAAATGATAAGAAATAAGGGGTACTTAACTTTTAATTGAGATGCAACCTCTGAACTCGCCAGCCTGTCACAGGCCCAGGCTGTCTTCATGAGCTTCCTTCCTCTTTTTCTGTTTGGAGCGATAGATTGCCAAATCTGTAAGATCTCTCTCAGCAGAATCAACCCACCTGGTAGGGAGGGCTTCCTCTTTTTCGTGTACATTCAATTTTTGAAAATGTCTCTAATTAACCGTCTGGCTGGAGCATCAAAATTTTATTTCCCGCACTGTGTGACATCCGTCTGACAGACGAATTTTTTTGAATTTTATTATCTTAAGGACTGTTTTAAATTTCTTTACAGCTCATGAAATTGAGTATGGCTCAAATAAGATGTGAGGGGTTAAATCGAGCACACAACAATATATTTTTATTACTAGAATTGTGACTATTATTTTTATAAAAATTGATTAAAAATTATTTATGTTCATGTGAAAGTAATTAAAAATAATAATACCAAACACGAAAAAACTATAGGAATACCCGAGTGATACATAAGAAAAATCGCCCATATCGTGAGTTGAAAAAAATCGTCATGTACCACCTCGTGATCTTCTCACTGGGTAGAGTCCAACTGAAGATGTCAAGGCAGCCTATCCCAAAAATCACACCACAGCGTTATCTACAGGCATCACAGCAAACCATCCCCGTCTGAGAGACGGATGCTCCAGTTGGAGGGTTAAGTTGGGTTTGAATCACACACATTATATCTCAAAAGGTATTCTAGCCATCTAATGCGGCTAGTCTTTAACTCTGATACTATCCGGTTCTTTAATTCGGCTGTAAATTTCATAATTATATTGTACATCATAAAACTATTCTATATAAACATCATTTTGGTTAACTGTATCCAAGATCTTTCGGAGTATTTTTCTCTCAAAAATCAGTAGCTTATCTTTTTCAGATTTATTTAATGGTCAGCACTCGCTACCGTACAAATCAATTGGTCTAATTAAGGTTTTGTATAAATTGAGTTTTGTTTTGCCATTAATAATTTTTTAGAGAAATCTCTCTCCATAACGACTGTAATTCAGGAATAAGTGACTATGTGACAGCTCTAACCACGTCTTTCCGATTAACAAGTCCTTCTGAAATCTTTGGTCCTTTAAAACTATTTTATTTACAACGAACCCTCTGAAGAAGAGAACGTGATTATGTTAGTTAGGTATATACACTGCTGGGCACCGTAAATGCAACACCCTGAAGGAAGCATGCAAATAACATGAAATTTACAACATGCATTTGCAGAGGTGAGATATGCAAATGATTAGAATTACAGCGCAGACACACATCACGCGTGCCTGTGGCGCCACCTCAAAGCACTATTTAAGGCTTGGAGATTTCGACGATTTCAAGTTCGGCAATTGTGTTTTCTTGTGGTTTTCAAAAACGATCAGTTATGTCTCGTGAAAAACAGCGATCAGCTTTTGATCAAGTATCCGAGTTCGACGAGGAAAGATAGTGGCCTACCGAGATTATGGATTATCACTCAGGAAAATCGGTGGTCGTGTTGGACGAAACCAAACAACTGTAATGCGGATATGGGACCGTTGGATGCAGGAGGGTATGACAGACCGACGTAGTCGATCGCATCCACCTCAATGCACCACTTCTTGTTAGGACAGGCAAATTGTGCGCATGGCAGTGATGGATCGCTCATTCACATCACGAACTATAGCACAGTACATTGAGTCTGTAACGCATCATTCAGTGTCTGCGCGTACCATTCGACGCCGTATACAGCAGAGTGGTCTGTCCGCAAGACGTCCATTGATTGGTCTACCCTTGATTTAAAACCACAGACGTCTCCTCCGCCAATGGTACGATGAAGGAAGGATGTGGGCGGCAGAATGGAATGAAGTTGTCTTTACTGACGAGTAACTCATCTGTCTGCAACACCACGATGGTCGGATTCGAGGTCTGGATACACCGTGGGAGGAGGATGCTGAACACTGCGTTATGCACCACCCACACTGGTCCTGCACCAGGTATTATGGTATGAGGCGGTATTGGATATCACTCCCGCACTCCTCTAGTAAGTATTTCCAGTACCTTAAACAGCCAGCGCTACATCTCCGAGGTGTTGGAGCCAGTTGTCCTTCCTTACCTTCAGGGCTTGGCCACAGCCATTTTTCAAGAGGATAATGCGATAATAAAAGGATAATTGTCAAAAAGGGTTTTTCTTCAATCATCAGATTGTGCTTCCCCACGGCTAGCTCTCCGGATCTTTTGCAGATAGAAACATGTGGCCCATGGGTTTTCTCAACGATTGACCAGATTACACCCCAGCTGCCCACCAGATCAACTTTGGCAAAATGGGAAGCTGCTTGGTTTTGCTTATCCCAAGAACATCCCAAAATCTCTTTGAATCAATGCCAGGCGTGTGGCAGTGATGATCTCACAATGGTGACTACTCTGGCTGATTCTGGCAGAACCACACTTCACAGAAAATCTATAAATTTAATCATTTGATACTTGGTCAACATGTTATCTACAAAATAAATTTTGCTGTGCTAAACTCTTGTCTTTTTTTGGTGTTGTATTTCGGTGTGGCCCCAATGTGTATATATAGTCTAAGCTTTCAAGCTAAAGTGAGAGAGATAGAACAGATTGCTAGAGTATCAGTGATTAATCAAATTGATAATGCAACTTAGATATTTGATAATTGTAATTATTAAAGTGACTATTGGTTACTAGAGATTAGATAGAGATTAGATAGCTAGGAAAGTAGTAGGTTCGAACCTGAAATAAGTGTACGGATAGTTAAAGTCTTC
>BMAV01024541.1:10190-34762 GCA_019973955.1 Trichonephila inaurata madagascariensis
TTTTGTCAAGACTGTCAGGATTTGAAATGATTCATATTCTCAGATTCTGGCAGTCTTATCGGTAAATGTTTTTAGCCAAAATCTTCAAATCCGAAAATTGGGGGATCGAGTCGACTCGGTCCCCCATTTTTTCGGGTCCATTTATACACCAAGATTGGAATGCATCAAATATAAATGAGACTTACCTGTTGATAATGGTCGTCGGTTTTTCGAAGACACACACCAAGAATGGAGGGCTTGTCTCGTTGAGGTGGCTTGTTCCTTGCTTTTCACACCAAGATTGGAGGGCTTGTCTCGTTGAGTTGGCATCCCCCGTTTTTCTCACCAAGTTGCATACATTTCATTTGATATGTCACGAATTTCATTTGTCGATAGTCCCTTCCAGATTCCTACATTTCATTTGTGGATGACCCCGGTCTAAATCGTCTCTTTGGGATGGAATGAAAATTTTTCTCTCGCCCCGTGAAAAAATATTTTTAGGAGAAATCTGAAAAAATTTGTGTTGTCCATACCTCCCTACTACTCTGGGATACTTTGTGTCCCATTCCAATTTAGACCCTACATGCGACGTTGGAATAAAGAGTGGGTGAAAAAATGGATGAGATTCATACAAAAGAGCCGTTTTAACTTTACTTTTGGATTGAAACCTTAAATGCAAGTGTTGGATAAAAAGTAGGTAAAAAATGTACAATAGTCATAGAAAAAAGAGCCGTTTGAACAGAAAAGGTGGGAATGAAGCAATGTACAACGGAAATACGGTGTTGAGAGGGTGTTTGTTTCAAACGAGATTGTTTTCATGATTCATTTCAAATGAGATCGTTTTCGTTTCAAATGAGATGGTTTTCGTTTCAAATGAGATGGTTTTCGTTTCAAATGGATGGTTTTCTTTTCAAATGAGATGGTTTTCGATTCAAACGAGATGGTTACAAATGAGATGGTTTTCGATTTAAATGAGATGGTGTTCGTTTCAAATGAGATCGTGATTCATTTCAAATGAGATGGTTTTCGAATCAAATGAGACGGTTTTTGATTTAAATGAAATGGTTTTCGATTTAAATGAGACTTTTTTCGTTTCAAATGAGATGGTTTTCATTTCAAAAAAGGTCTTTTTCCATTTCAAATTAGATGGTTTTCAATTCAAAAAAGGTCGTTTTCCATTTTCAATCAGTTTTTAAAAGGGTCACGGTGCTCAGCTATTTTTTCGACCGACTGTAAGAGGTGCTTGTGCTTCGGCTGCATGGGGTAAAAAACGTCTATAAAATTTTAGCATGGCCGAAAACCGCCTTAGTTGTGAAATAGTATCTGGCTTAGGAAAATTTGCAATGGCTTCGACTTTATCGGGAAGTGGTTTAACACCCTTAGGTGTTATGAGACAACCCAGAAATTTTACAGATGTTTTGCCTAAAATACATTTATCAGGGTTTAACTTGAGACCGTAATCTCTTAAACGTGAAAAGATTTGATGTAAGTGGTCAAGGTGTTCGTCCTCGGAGGAAGATGCTATGAGTAAGTCATCAAAATATGGAATACAAAATTATAGAGGAGCTAAGACTTGATGCATGTGTCTCTGAAATGTTTGACCGGAATTTCGAAGTCCAAAGGGCATAGCAGTATACTCCAATAGACCAAATGGGGTAGTTACAGCTGTTTTAGGAATATCGGTTGGATTTATTGCTATTTGATGATAAGCTCGGGCGAAATCAAAGGAGTGAATATAGCTTTTCCATACAGATTTTGAGTGCAGTCTTGGATGTGAGGGACTGGATAGCGATCGGGCACGGTAACTGAATTAAGTCTACGGTAATCACCACAGGGTCGATACTCTCCATTAGATTTTTTAACAACATGCAGTAGGCTTGCCCAGGGACTCTTTGATGGACGAATTATACCTTGCGCCATAAGGTATTCGAACTCTTTCTTAACAGCTTTTAAAATTGTGGGTGGGAGGCGACGAGGTTTTGAAAATACTGGGGGTCCTTTAGTTTCTATGTGATGATAAACTTGATTCGAAGTATCAACATTTATTGGTTGTGAAAGGTTAATTAATTCGGGATATTGTTTTAAAACCTTATCGAACTTAGTATTGCCGACTAATATTGCTAGGTTAGATGCTACAGACTTAATTTTTGGAAGTTGGCCGTTCGAAGAAAATTTAGTGTTAGCGTCGATAACTCTATGATATTTAGCATCGACAAGCAAATTAAAATGTTTTAGGAAATCAACCCCAATGATTGGTTGGCGTACATCTGCGATTACGAAAGACCAGGTAAATTGGCGTCGTAAATCTAAATCGAGTAAAATTTGTTTTGTGCCATAAGTCTGTATTTTTGTGCCATTCGCAGCGTACAAAGTTAAGTCTTGTTGAACTTTAGCATGAGGCGCGAAATATTTCGGTATAACAGAAATATCCTCTCCTGTATCGATCAAAAAAGTTATCTTAGAGGAATAATCGGCCAATAAAATGCGGTTAATGAGGCAATCGCCAATGAGGCCAGGAGACGATCGCTATTCTAGTTTTCCGAACGAAAAGAGCATGGAGTAGCACACTTTTTCGCTTTGTTGCCAAAATTTGTATGGTAAAAACAATTTTCATTTGTGGGTTCTTTGTACCTTTTAAAACGATTCCGCGAATTACTGCGATTGCGGAAATGGTTTGAGTTGCGGGCTGGGCTACGGGAAAGCTTCACGAAACTAGTTAGTTCACTTACTTGCTGCGTAAGTTGAGCAATTTTTTGTTCTAATTGTGCAGTTTTTTTGTCAGATGTTGCTGCAACTGAATTAATTCCTTCGGAAAAAGTCAGGTCATTGATTTTATCAGCAACAGTAGCTAGCTGATCTAAGTTTTCATTGAGAGCAGCAAGAATTGTTTGCGTTCCGTTAGGCAAACGTCCGAGCCACAGCGATTTCAAGAGCGGCTCGCCAACATTATCGCCTGCGAGGGAACGCATGCGCGTAAGGAGCTGTGATGGCCGTTAGTCCCCTAATTCTTAACCCTGGAGGAGAGTTCGAATTTTAGAATCCTCACTTTCTGAATGCACTTCGATTAAACGCTTTTTTAAAGCTTCGTACTTTCCGTTTTCAGGTGGTTTTAGAACCAAGTCGCTAACAGAATTTAAAATGTCTGACTCAACAGCAGACAGAACATAATTAAATTTAGTGGTATCATTTAAAATTTTGCCTAAATCGAAATGCGACTCTAATCGCACAAACCATAGCGCAGGGTTATGTTTCCAAAAAGGTGGTGGTTTGACTGCCACGTGGGATATCTGGTTACTATCACATTCATTAGGCATGTTGGAAGGTAAATAAAAATCCTTTTACATAAGTATATTTTACGTTGAAAAACAAACGTTAGGAAACTGAAATTATATTTGCATAAAATATGAATACAGGATTAAAAATCTTACATGCATGCGATACACAAAAAATTATTTCCTTGCGAAATTGGCAAACAGTTTCAGAAAAAAATTATCCGGCGTATGTTAAACATGAGTGCAGCAGAAATTTTTGAAAAAACATACAGCACGCATAAATGAAAAAGAAAAGTATAAAAACTTACTGTTTTTCCAGTGACAGCTCAGGCATGGAATGATCATAAATTGATGGTGGGAACAATCCGAGGATGAGATTAAAATTAGAAAATTAAAAACTTAACGTTATTATCTTTAAAATGAACTGGATGTTAACGGATCACGTCCGGGTCACCAATTATGGCGTGAAGTGAGAATCTATTTAAGGTTTATTCCACGCCATATAAATAGTAAAAATGAATGCTAAAAAGGTTAAACATATTTTTAATTTACAGCATTATAGAATATAAGAATTACTAATTACTTAAGTTGAAACATGGAAATTGAATAAAGGGGAAAGCACGTCTTTCCTCGTGCCAGTCAGAGAGAGAAGTTTTAAGCGAGTGTCCGTTCATATCAATTCACTTATCCTGCTCGCCGGTTGGTTCCAGTTAAGAGGAATTAGGTGGGTGCCGAGGCACGCCACATTGGTACCCGAGTATTCATGGAAATGTTCTGATTGTCTTAGTCCTGTCGTGGGTTTGAATCCTGGTACCAGTAAGAACTCACCGTGTAGTTTGACAGATATACAGCTAAATCTAAAGTAGTTCAAAGTCCTCACATTGACGTGGTGGGGAAATTTAGATTGTCAGTGGTTCAAAACTATGAAGTACTTGATCAACACGGACATGGACTCACATACGTGTCCCCTGTTGAGGGATATTGCAAGTAATTTTTTAAAAACTTTCTGCGAAAAAAATGATGAATTGTGTAAAAAAATAAAAAATTGTATCGAAATTGTTCATTTTTTAATGAGTTCCAAGTTTGAAAGAACTACATAAAAATAATTAATCTTATAGAAACATTTCAGCCACTTTTCATTGTTGTAGTGATCTTATCAGTTGGAAAAAATATTTGAAGATAGAACAATATTTTCATTGACTAAGGCTTATCGAATAGATGAAATGAGGGGCCACACACAAGGTGACGGTTCCTATGAGAGGGAGAAATAACGTATTGAAGTAAAAGTAGATTATGAAAAAATAACTGAATTAAATATCTAATTTATGCCTCTAATATATATCTTTATTATTGAGAAAAAATAGTAGATATATTAATTAGTGTGATAGGACTAAAAATCTATTGAAAATTTGATATCAAATCTGGCATTGTTATATTATATGAGATGCATTAGTTCGAATCCTAAGTAATTATTTAGGAATATATTACTTTACCAATGAGTGTTTTTTTTTTTGAGAGTGTTACTGGACTTTTAAAAAGCATCTAATGAATATTTGTAATACGATTCAATGCAAACGAAGTCGATGCATATTGCAAAGGTTATTTTGATTGCGTTTTATTCCTCATCAATGTGGCAACAATTAATCTCGAATAAAAACGAAAGTTTGTCTTTATTTGGTGTAGCGCGCGAATTCAACAGTATTCTGTTCTTTTGTCTGTAATATTCACCGTTCTTTTCTTAGAATTTAAAGAGTGCAATTACAAAAATGCCGCTGAAAACACCTATGCTGGCCTCTTTGAAAGAATGTATGAAGAAAATTGATTGTGAAGCCACTGAAATTAGGCGCACTTTTAACACAATGCATATTACAAATGAAGATGAAGATAAATCCAATATTTATAAAACCGAAAGCCGTAATATAAGAAAAAATATTTACCAGTTGAAAGTGAGTGATTGCAACTGATGATTTTATAATTTCTAAGGAGCTTTATATATATATATATATTGTGCCAGACAACAGAATATTATCATGTCATCGAAAATCCATGTTTCGCTCTCATTCTTGTAAGATAGTCTGTATTTGAGAGTTATTATTAAAGTTGTGATATGCGAAACTAGCGTTTCATTGGAAGTAGTAAATTTTTCAATCACCTGTTAGCTGCAATATTAATTTGTTCATAGCACTCCTTTTTGCTTCCAGATTTTACTTAGTTTTATGTGCATAGCCTTAAAGATACCTTTATAAGGATGAAAAAAGTAATTATTTTGTGTCAAAAACCACATTTTCAATCCCATTATAAAGATGCTATCAGAAAAATGTTTGGCACTCATTGGATGTTAAGACCTTACCTTCCAAATTGTAAATCTTTGCCAAATTGGGGGGGGGGGGGGGTGGGCAATACTGGGGTAGCTAATCCTGAGTGGGCCCTGTATCAAAATATCTTTTTTTAGACCCCTCAACATGTTACGAATTTTTACTTATGTATGTTGGGGGCCATGTAGCTTGAAGGTCCTGTATTATTGTAACAGTGGTAGCCATGCTCCTGGGTTGCTATAGTGATTACATATGTGACCATTATTTTTTATTGGTTTATTTTTACTGTGGTAACGCTATTATTTTGAAATGGCTAATTCAATATTTTAAAGGATTTTAACAATTATTCTGTTACAATATCTATGTTCTTTCTGTGAAATAATGAATTTCTCGACAATTATTTATGAGTACCAGAATTTTTAAAAAATATGAAGGCTCACAGCATTTAATTATTATTGACCAAAAGATTTGCCCTTTGAAAAATTTGTGGGAAAATTTTTTTTTCAAAGAAAACTGATCCTTTCATCTAATTCATAGAATCGGTACATTATGTTGATTGACATGCTGTTTTGGGAGCCATATTTAACAGAGGATAGGAGAAATTGAATTCACATAACAATCTATATTTGCTTGTTTTTTTTTCATGCGATTCCCCATAGTTATTTACTTGTTTCTTAATTTCTTCTTTTGGCCTGAAATTTTTCCTCTTTAAAAATTTTTTCTGCAACCCTTGCTTTTTAATTTCTTTACTCTCCCTCTGTTAAAAAATTCCTTATTTATTTTTTTTTTATCTTGGAACTTATACTTTTCAGTGCTATTTTTTAATGAAAATGCATGTACATTTCTTGTTATTTAACCGATTCATACTTTTTAAAAATTTGTTATTCCACTGTCTACCTATTTCATCATTTCAAATACTTTTTCCTTTATTCTTTACAGCTTATTTTTTAAGTGATAGGTAGCCTGCTATTTGCTGGAAACGGCTCCAAGTAGTCTTTTGATGGGTAATATTCTGATATCAAATAAGTTTCAAAAATTTTTCTCAATTCATTAAGAAAGCTGTTAGAACTTCTAGGAAATTCTATTAACTTTTATAAAGATTTACATTAAATTTAAAAAAAAACTCCATTGTTGCATTCTTGACAGTAAATCCATCTTTTTTTCTTTTTTTTTATAATATGCATTTCTAGAATTTTTAAATTTGTTTCTCTTTAAAGTTGATTGTTGGTACTAAAAGAGTAAGAGAGTTTTCATCACACACATTACAATTCTTTGCTCTGAAAAGGGTTTTTTTTTGTGTGTTAGTTAAACATTGAACATATTGGACATAATTCACTTACTTATACTTAGTTGTCATATGGTAGGATACTAAAATATTTGGCTATTTTTAATAATATGATAAATTATGAAAAAAACCAAATTTTTTTTAAATATTAAACTGATAAAATTTCTTTCAGATTTTTAGGAGTGAATGTACTACTTTATGTATAATAGTTGCATATTTTTTTACTCTAATATCAGAAAAATATTAAACAATGCAAACAAGGTAGTCTTGGTTATAGTATTCTTCAAATCCAATTCATCTATGCTGGTTTCACATTCCTCTCAGGGGGCTCACCTTCTTTAGGTGGGTACGGGTGTCACAATCCCGAGGTACCCTAGTCATCTTTTCCCAAGGGGTTTACTATCTTTGGTAAACACGGGTGTCATGACCCCGGGATACCCCAGCGATCCTTCTCTATTTTCGACCATCCATCTTGTCATCCAATTTCTTTTCCCATCCAGACCACAGACCTATGAATGTTTGGCACAGTATTGCCAAAACTGGCTCTTGCACCATAAAACACCAAACTCAACTCAAGCTGGTTTCACATTAGTTTGTATAGCTTTACATATTGGGTTTATTGAAAAGCTTAACATTAGTACTTTAGTTACTTGATTCACAACATCTAACTTGAGTCACTAAATATTTATTAAAAATAAGAGTAAAAATGGGAGTTTAAAAATATATGCAGTATATTAAACAAAATTGTTTCAATGTTCTTGAATGATGTGTTGAAGTTTCAAGAGTGAAATACTTGGTTACTATTTTTGTTTGACCAGGATTCAAAGTTATAAGTACACTGTCACCTGTTGTCATCATGCAGCTGTAAAGCACAAGACTGGAAACAAATAAAACAGAAGCATAGCCTTGTTCATATTCTGCATAGTTTTTTGTGTGTTAAATCTGAAATTTTGAATCCCTTATAATTTCGTTTTGTAATTTAAAATTTTAAGGTTTCTTGCCCTTAACCCTCTAAATAACTGTGTTGTGATCTTTAATCAACAAATCTAGATATGTCCTTGGTATACTTTTTATGATTAGAAGATTGTTTTAAAACACGATTTTGCCAGCACTCACCAAAATGGTATTTTTATTGAATTTTTAGATGTTTTCCTGTTGTGTAGCATTGTGAGTGATATTGCAGATAATTGTATTAATGAGTTTTTAATTATTAGTAAATCTAATTTTTTAGATTAAAAAAGCCTTTTCTAATATTATTTAAATATATACTTTATCATAATTTGGATAATTTTTTTGAGTAAATGCTTTTACTTAGAAATTTCTTTGAATAATAAAGAAATATATGTATGAAGGATATGTGTAAATAAATCTTAATTTTAATAATTATTTAATTTTATTTTTGTTTACAGTATGATTGCCAGAAATTAAATTCACTGTTAAAGTATGAAACTAATCGCACAAAATCATATTTTTATGATATGGAGGATCTTACTTTAGATGTGGAGGCAGAAATAGTTCTTCTGGAAAAACATCTTGCAAAGTTTAAATATAAACCTTGTAAGTCATTTCCTTAGTGCAACTTTGTTTCATAGAAATATTTTAGCTTAATTTATACATAGTATTTTTAATTTAAAATTATGGGTACTTTTTCTGAAATTTATAGTTGCATGACATAGTAATGCATTTCATGTTGAAAAATGTAATTTATAATATCTTTGAATTGTTGAAATCAGTGAGATTTTATATTAAACTCTGAAAAATGTCAATTTAAATAATTTTCTTCAAAATGTTTTGATATTTATATAATTTCACTGTTTTTATGAAATTATTGTATTTTGAATTTCAGTATTTGAAAAAGGTATACCACATATTTTATTCAATTTTAGTTGAACTCTAAAAGTCGAAATTCACTGGAGCTTAGAATAAAGTGCCCTTTAGGTTTGGCAATTATTTTTTTGATTTTATGGTGCGATAATGATTTTATTCTGACAAACTGTAGCTGGCATGTTGCAGGTTCAAATCCTGGTGTCACTGAAGACCTGCGTTGAAGGGACTGATGCACATTACATCTGTCAAGCTCAAAGTCATGTTGGCGTGATGGGGAACTTTAGAATTAGGGTTACCAGCTCAAGGGGGTGGGGTCATCCTCATCAATTGACCATTGTTCAAAATTATGAAATCTATTGCCAATGACCCTTGTATTGCGTTTATGATACTATATTGCTCACTGACAAACTGTATATTTTGGTAACCCACATACAATGAAATGCACACTTATTCTGATAAGATCATGTGCTCTGTATACTTTATTTCTAGTATTTTAAAATGAGCAGATGTTTTTAAAAAATAGATGATACGATGATGCTTTGCTAAAGGTTTGATTTTTATTATTACTGACTGTTGAGAAAAATTTGACTGGTGAATTTATTTGGAAATAAGATGCAAGAGAGAAATAAGTAATCATATTAGGAAGTCTGTGAGGTAGAATAGTTGAAGAAAGTAAATTAGGTATATGAGAACAAATATGTGTGGATTCGAAAAGCAACTGTGATTTCATTTCATTAGAAATTAGCATCATGGAGAGAAGTATCACAGTATACGAATTTCTTGAGTTTAACCTAAGCTCAATTATATTCAATGCTTCATTAATTTGAGATTCAATTCTGTTCTAAATTGTGAATTTCATTTGGAAAAGAATGTACAAAACCAGCATTTTATCCCCTTCAGGACCAGTGGAAGGAGAAAGAAGCGCTTTCCCAGGCCTGTACGTTCGGAGAGGATACGCACGCACAGGACTTAAGAAAAAAAAATTGACAAAAATCCCATACATTTAAATATCAATATAGAAAATATTAGAAAACTAAACCAACTTATTCAAAATATAAACAGAAATCCATAGAGCAATAGATCACAAACCTCTAAATGTCCTATTCTTTCGAAAAATAAACGTGCAGTTGTTTATATTCAGAAATATCTCGGATCTAATTAAAAAAAGCATGGAGCAAAACCCACATATTGAAGTTCAAAGTTTTATGAAACATTATTCGAAAGAAGAAAAAAAACTGTTTTTAACCGCCATCTAGTGCTTGTAAAAATTAATATAAAAACGTTCCTAACTCTGATCACACCGGTGTGATCATAGGCCTACGAGGAGGGAAAGCTCAATCACATATATGTGATCATGGTCCTGAACGGGTTAATGAATGGTATTGCATCTTTCTCAGAGACAGGTTTTTTTTCCCTCAAAAGAATTGGAGCTCTCTAACAGAAAGTAGGTCTTTTTTTTAGAAATAGTATAATTCTCATATCTTAATGTTATAAAATGTTTCATAAGTTTACTAAATTCCATTAATTTTTTTATTACTATTGAATTTTTGTATTTAACATTACTATTTTGCTTAGAATTTCCTATATTGCTATTTGCAAACAACTATCTCTATATGGATAGTTTAGTGACTGCTTTTAGTGATCATAAAAAAATGCAAATTTTGCCTAGAGGTACCCTAATCTATTTAACCATCAAAATTTAATTAGCTGTAAAGGAACCATTTAAGAAAATATTTTAAGTTTGATATACCGTATTTACTCGAATCTAAACCGCACCCTGAATTCTCAAAATGTTGTCATCAATCCTAAGCCGCACCCCTAATTTTCTACATGTTTTTGCAAAAAAATTAAAAAATTGTGTAAAAGGTTCATTGATATCCAATACTTAAGAAATTTGAAAAAGTTTTAAATGAGAAATAATAAGTTAATTTATTTTATCAGCATTAAAAAAACTTCCAAATACTTACGGAAACCTATAAATGCTTCAACCATCAGTATCATGTTCTGAAAATGATTAGGCACTTCCATTGTCACAGCTGGCTTCGCCATTTTCCCATACCTTGTCATCTTCTGTGCCATTCAAATACATTTGTTATGCAGCATTTTTTTTTAAAAGAATGTATTATAGTCTCTTTGGGAAACTTTTTTTGGGGCAACAGATATCCATTCTGTAATTTTCGAAGCACTTGGCTTTCTTGAAGAACTTCTTTTGCCTTGCACTGCAGTATTTGTATTGTAACTGACAATGTTTTAGATCGAACGTCCCATACAAATTGAGCTACACTCTCATCTACTTGAGAATATCTTCCATTTTTTTTTTTGCTCTGGTGGAAGATTGCTGAACATTTACTAGCAAAAATCATATTTTGTTTACACCATTGACGTATATTTGTTTGATCCACGTCAAATCTTCAGTAGCTGTTGCTTCCATTGCCCCCCTTTTCATACTTGCATCGTAGTGCACTTGTCTTGATGCTATTTCCGAAATTTTAGATGTTTAGGTGATTCAAAGAAAGCATGTACAAAAAAATTTCCTGAATACAAGCAAACAACAATGTTTAGGATAAACTGAATGCTAAAGATAAACTGTAGAATAAAGAAATGGAAACTCAGTTTCTCCCATCCAACAAATGCTTTGTCTTCGATTCTAAGCCACACCTGATTTTCAGTAGCATTAATACTGGAAAAATACTGTGACTTAGATTCGTGTTAATACTGTATTTTCTCCTTCCAATGCTAAAATGAAATAATTATACTTACTTTGAAAATCCTTTTTAACTAGAATTTTCATGTTTGAAATAGTTATGGATAATTTCAAATCTTAAATATAGTATCGTAGTTTTTATTGCTTAAGTAAAAGAAAAATAAATATGTTTGCTAAGAAAAGTGTTTTGTTGTATTTAATAGATATAATTTACAACTATACCAATAATAAAATGGTGGAAACTATGTTGCAGAAAAGTCCTAATTCTTATGTTCTTAGAAATTTCTTGTGCTCTGCCATTAAACATTCCTTTTGAAAGATGAGAGTTCATAATTTTCTTTTACATGTTTAATAATTATCAATTGAGGAACAGTGTGTATGAAACGTTTTATGCATTAAACTTATTTTACTTCTGATTTTAAAACAGGTCTACTATTTTAAGCAAAATACTTGCATTTTTGAGTATATGTAACTTTGGTACGTTTAGATTTAAGTTCTTTGGTGTTACTTGATCTTCACTCTCAGTTATTAAATATATTACAGAGGTTTATTTGTGACTTTTTTGTGGGACTACTTGCATCAGTTTTTTATTCAGTGAGATTTGTTCAGTTTGTTATTTTACCTTTATATGATATTATATTCATGTGCTTAAAATGTAATAAAATATTTTAAAGAGTAATATTTTTAAAAAATAGGCATTCCTTTTCAGCAGTAAGCATTTAATTTATATACTTTATCTCTGATTAATATATTTAAATTTTCCTTGATATACATTTGCTTTCTAAGAAAATTTAAACATATTAATCTAAGACATAAAATATATTAATTAAATGCTTACTGCTCTCTGCAAAATTAAATTCCCAGAACAATTTCACATTATAAGAACTCTGGTACCTTCCTCGGGGAGGAAACAAAGCATCAAAATTACATTGTGGTAATTGGTATCTGCCTATATGACACCACACTAAAAAGTTATATCAGCATCCTTGGAATGTACTAGGTCTGCAATTGTATTTACCAATCCTCAGCCTCATTTGAAAGAGAAAAAAGAATTCTTTTCTATTAATTGGTATTAGTAATTTTTCTTCCAATGATTTTTCTTGTTTCAGTGTCATTAGAAACATCTTGTGAATTATCAATCATTGAATCAAGCGAAGTAGAAAGCGAGTATCCTTTCACTGCAAGATATTTTTTACTCTACACATTTTGAAATTAACAATTACATTGATTTTAATATACATATATAACTGTAATTTCAGTATTACTTTTACCAGTTACAGGTAAAGCAAAAAGTTTCTTAAGGTAGTCTTGAACAAAACAAATATTTTAATTATTTCAAGTTTTCTTAAATTTTTGAGTGTGAAGTTAATGAAAATTTTCTGCATGAAAGCTTTATTTTTTTAGTTATGTATAATATAAAAGGAAAGTATTTTGTATTTGTTTTTATTCATTTATTCTTTGTTGTTCATCTCTTGCTTTTGTTGAATTTGTTTTGTATTGCAATTTCTATTCTTCTGGGGGTTTTTTCAGATGTACATTAATGGTAAATTTATAAATTTTGGAACTTTTAACATAATATATATTTATAAATCATTAAAGTTATATAATTTCTATAGAAACAATGTTTGATTTTGATATTTAACATCATTCTCTCTACTTAAATATTCTGTGTAACATCAATTTATAATGCTACATTTGAATGATTTATTTCATTTTTACAATTTTAATTGCTTAATTTTTCTACTATTTACTCATGTGTGGAGTATATATAATGTATATATATATGTGTGAGTGTAATATTGAACTCAAAATTTATTTTTATATTTGTTTAAATGTAAACCTTCATTAGTTTGTAGAAGCATTGAAAATGTTCTTTTTTCATTTCAGAAATTTAATGTAAGCAAAAGACTGTTTTTGATTTTGATAAAATTTCATCAAAACATTTTCTCCGAATTTAAACGATGATGAATAATCAAATATATTTCAATTTAATTACTATAACACTAGCACGCAGCAATATGATGTATTAAATTGATTATAGGTAAGAAAATATTCTTACATTTAACATTCAGTACATGCTTGCAAGATTTAAGGCAAACTAATTAACTTAGATCCTATTTTTATATATTTTTTATGTGCTGAATTTGATATAAATTAATTTTGTGCAAAATCATTCAATTTAAACATGAAATAAAACTGGTATTCATTAATCTGAAAATAAATAAAATCAATGTTTTTTGTTTTTTTTCTCTTCAGAGATTATTGCAAATAAGTGAAACTCTCTTCTGTTATCGGCTAAAATGTTAGAATCTATCAGGATATTCTTTGTTAATTGCTTTTGAGAAAAACATTTTCATTTTAGACTTGACATGTACAGTTTATATAAAATATTCTTAGTTGATGGTCAAACTGAGTACAGGATTTGCTTGGGTTTTAAAACTTGTTTATTTTATTCCGAAATGTTTTTTTTATCATGTTGCTTCAACTTTAAGATACAGAATAAAATTTCAAATGCATTTCTGTGTTTTATTTTTTGAAACTAAAGTAATAATTTTTTTTTATAATCCTATTTTAAGATGTTTTCAAACTTATAAATGTTGCTGTAAAAAATATTTCTTTCTGAAAATACAGAGATATTAAATTTTGAGAATTTATAATTGTATGAGATGCAGTATTTGCTAGCCTTTCTTTCCAGAAGCTGATATTTATGTGTAATTGTTGCTAGCCATTTGAAATTCTAAACAATGTTTCAAAAACTTGTGATCATGCCTAAAAATTTATATTTTGTATGTAAAAGGAGTAATATATAATTATCTGATTACTCTATGCTTTCAGAATTACAAATTAAAAGTTCTCTTTTCATTTGGTATCCTCATTGAGCCAAGTAGTCATGGTCATGAACTTGGGACCAACATTGCTTCTGTCAAGTTATGGGTTTGAGTCTTGGTGTCATTTGAGACTCGTGTAGAAAGGCTGATGAACATTAAATTTATGAAGCTTAAATTTTTCACATTGTTATGCTGGAGAAGTTTGAAAAGTAGGCAGCTAGCCGAGGTGTTATCCTCATCATTTAACTCTAGTTCAAAATTATAAGGTCTTTCACCAGTAGCTCTCATGTTAGGATGTTAGTAAACAATATAAATTAATCTAGTGTTTTTATTTTAAACAAATTGAGGAGTGATCATTTAAACATGATTTGGCAATATTTTTGAAACATTACTGTATCACCTTTTCATGTTCTGTTTATTAAAAAATTTTCACTTTGCAAAATTGTTTGGTGTTTCAAGAACAATGTTAACTGGGAATCTGATTTTTTTTTTTTTACTTTTTGTCCTTTAATTTCCCATACATTCCAATTTTGTGTTATTTTTTTGTTTTCTTACTTTTATTCCACCTATTTTCTTTAAGTTTATCTTAGATCTTCAGATAGTGAACAAAGTGTCACACCTGAATTAGTTCTTCCACGTATGCTTTTAGAGAAAAAAAGGTATGGTTATACTTATTTTTTCCTTCTTTCCTCAATATTTTAAATTCTTGCAATACATTTCCATTCATTCATACTGTTCCTACATTACAGGATTCAAGAACCTCCAAAGGAAATAATTGTTGAAGTTTCAGCAGGTAATAGTAATTGAACAAATTTTAGTCTTAATTAAGCAAAGGCATTATTTTGAAACTTTCCCAAATGGTTCCCTCCGAGATAAAAGTTGAAGTATCTATTTATACATTTCTAATTTAATTATTTTTAAAAAGTTTTATTATGGAGTTTTTTTTATCAGGAAAAACAATTTTTGTATGTAGTATTTGGTTTAACAAAACTAGCTTTAAAACTATTCAAACTAAATTGCAAAGGTATGTGTAAATTTCAAGTTCATTTATGTGTTGGGCTTGGCTATATTTTTTAAAATTTATATCTTATTAAAATTCCAAATGATCTTTTTTGCAGCTTTCTTTTATTTCATATATCATTTTTAAAAAGATAAAAACATTAAAAATGAACTACTTAACTTGACTTTTTTCCAGCTTATTATTTCATATGAAGAAAGTTATAGAACATCTAAATATTTTTTTTTATTTTGAACCTTGGCTGCCTTTAATTTAAAGTATATGTTTAAATATTCACTTACTCGAACAAATGAAATTTGTGTAGAAAGGGAACTGGTAGTAGTTTTAGAAATTGTGAAGTGAGAATTGTTTCCTGTATTTTAAACAAGTAGAAAGTTTTGTTAGAAGACTTAACAAAATTTATATGCTCATGGGGAAACATTATAAATTATTTTGTGCACATATTAAAAAAACCATTGTGTTTGCCATTTTTGCTATTAAAATTATTTTCTTCAAATTGTTTCCCAAAATAAATTATTGGAGTGATGCTTATTGAGTTTTCTCTACAGTTACTTATACATTTTTCTTCAAAAATTTAATCAACCTTTTACATTTTTCCTTATTTTAATGTGCTTAAACGTAGAACTTTTTTGCTCACTGATTGGCTTTCCACTATTATCCGTTTCTTAATTCATTTATAAGGATGAGCAGAAGAAATTAATTTCAATTCAAAACTTAAACAGAAATATGTATAATATTTGTGTGTGTGTTATTTAAAGATTTGCGATAGATATTTCCATGATTTAATTTCTGTTTTGAATTTTTATATTTTAGAAGTTTCACGTTCTACTACTCCAGAATTAAACATATGTGCTGTTCAAGGAAGAAAGGCATGTATACTAAAGTTTTTTTTTTCTTTGTTTGACAATAAATCAAAATAGAATTTATTTGTTTGAATTGCATAAATTTTTGTGAATGAATCAATTTTTGTTTTAATACCCCCCTCCCCTTTTTTTAAAAAAAAGTTGTTCCTATGTTAATTTTTAAAGTTATGATGATACTATGTGTAATGCTTGTGAAAAGGCCCCTCTTGGGTGACCTTCTCTTTGATTATTCGCGTGAGCTAGAGGTGTACGATTTTCAAAAGGAACAGACATATTTATATTCTTAGTATGTCTTTATTAAGAACTATAACTTAAACTTTTAACTGATTAGATAATGATTATATATGTGAGAATCTACGATGAACAAACACACACATACAAGTAATACCGAATTAACCTTACTCAGACCACTATCAATATCTAACCTGCCTAATCTCAATTTCAATAATAACGCAAGTCCTAATATTAAATAGTCAATCCTACCTTAATCCAATCGTAGCTCCGATTCTAGGGAGTGGCGTCTTTATGCGAGCTCGATGGTATGCACCTTGACCTAATGGCTTTATCTTCGGAATAACCTCCGTTTGCCGTCCTTTCACAATTGTATCAATCACTCTCATAACATTCCCCAAAATTGCCATCTTACTTACTGAAACTTCTGTTATTTAAAAGGTATCTAATTTGCATTTAAACTTCACGTTTCACTTCTTGGGGTTTGGTTTGAAAAGAGTTGCCATTAATCTTGGCTCCAAAAGGTACCCAAAGGACATGTTAAAGAAAAGACGCATGAGCCCGTCACATGCTTGTTAAAAATTATTTTATCAATCATGAACATCGAGTACTAATAAGTGGTAAAAATTTTTCTCAATGAGGTTCAAATTGTAAGAGAATATATAATTTAATAGTTTTTAAACAAGAATCTGTGAACTTGAATGAGAAATATGAGTCACTTTATTTTTAATATTTTATAATAAATATTGTTTCTTTACTTTTAAATGCTTACAACTTTTTATAGTAATATTTACTAGTGCTTTATTTTAAAAATTTTATTTCTAATTCATTTCCTAAAGATAATTTCTTTGTGCAAATTTATCTACGTAATTAGCAAAATTTTACTCGTTGCTCTTTACATTATGAGTAAGGACCTGAAAAATTAAATGTTTATTTAAAGCATTTAGAAAGCACATATATTAGTATATCATAAATTTTACTGTAGGAATTTTTTCCTGTAATTGGTTCCTTTCAAAATTTTATTTAAATATTTTTATATTTAAAGGGTACATGACCCTTTTCTTACTTCCAAAAATAATTGTAATAGAATAAATGATTTTGAATTTTTAATGCAGATTGCTTGTATGTAAAGTCATATTGTGCAGTTTCTTTTGATATTTCACTATGGACATTATGGTTTCATATTTATTCTGTACAGCGGACCACAGAAGTGTTCGTACACTTGCAATTTCCTGTAAAATTTAATGTTTTCAACTAATAAAAAGTAATACATCAGAATTGTAATTTTATATATATATATATATATATCTTCAACTTGTTCTTAATAGAATAACATAATCAATTTTTAAAACATAGTTTAACTATTACTTTGAAAAATAAATAATCCAAAAACTATTAAAAAGTTATGTTACAAAAGACTTCGTACATTTCAAAAAATCTCAAAATGGCTTTAAATATTGTATTTGTTTCTTAATTTAGTATATAGTAAGATATTTTTTGCATCCACGACTTTTAAAAGTCTAGTATAGATATCAGTTTTTTGTAATTTCTGCATCAATGTTCTTTCACTCTTCTGTGATTGTTTTTATATATCATATTCTTTTTAAAAAAAAATCAAATTCTCACCAAATATGTTTACTAGGCTTAAATAAAGTGATTTAGGAGTTGTTTACAGAATTTGGGGACAATTATAGAGACACCAGTGGAGTACATAAAGAACAGTGCGCTTCACATCATTAGCTCATTAAAAAATGAAGTTGTCTCCAATATCCAAATTTTGGGGGAATAATTTAAAATGTTTAAATAGAGCTCATGATTCACAACACCCATAAGAAAAATACCAAATTACTCAATCCTGAAGCCGATTTATGGCCCCAGACATGAACATTTTCATCTCTATGCTAAAGCATGGAGATGTTTTTATTTCACACAAATTCTTGGGATTAAGCTCCTAATTTTTTCTTCAACAAACTATTATATACCTGTTGGAACCAAAATTGTTAAATTTTCTGTCATCACAACAAATTTACTGTCAATTTTCTGAAACTTGATCTCATGAATTTAGTTGAAATAGTGAAGCATGGAAGTGGAGGAGCTCATTGGAATGCTATATTTAAAGCTGTGTTGAGATTTTTTTTAAGGGTACAAAGACTTTTGTGCCGTAATTTTTTAGTAGTTTTTTGATTAATTTTTTAATAATTGTTATACTATGCTTTAAAAATTGATTATTTTATTTAGAACAAGTTTTTTTTAAATTTCAAATGGGCTGCAGATTGGTGTTTAACCATTGCAGACCTAGTACATTCCCTGGAAGCTGGTATCTTTTTTTAGTATGGCACAGTATAGACAGATGCCAACTGTCACAGGTATAATTTTGACACCCAGTTTCCAAAATTACCACCCATGTAATTTTGACCCCAGTCCAGAGGGATGCACCTAAGCTCAGGCATTTCGAAACCGTACTTAGGTTTTTAATTTTGCCAAGAGCTTTCAAGTGTTTTTTTACATGTCGCATAATCTTGTGACATGGCCACTGTCAATTTTCTGCATTATGAAAATCCGACTTGGGCCGGGTATTAGGTGTACAACGCCAGTGACAAACCAACTATGCCACCCAGCTGGCTTATTGAGAAAAAGTTAGGTATGAAAAAAGAAAGTTACAATTCCCACATATTAATTTTTATTATTCGAAAACATTAAATTTTATAGGAAATTGCAAGTGTACAAACACTTTTGTGGTCCACTGTTGGTAGAAAGTATTGTAAGCATGTGTACTCTTCTGTGGGTTTAAATGTTATTTTTCTAGTTTGTGGTTTGTGACCCTAGCAGGTGTGCAACGCACGCGGGCTGCCAAGCCAAGGGGCGGCCACGGGCCGCATTTTGTTTTTATCAATCAAATATTTTTGCGAATTTCTCAATAAAACTTATAATAAATCGAATAAATATGCTGAATTTTTTTAATAGTTATTGAAAAATCATTCCGATTTCCCGATAACAAAGCATAGCTTAAGAAAAATAGAATGTTAATGCATAGTGTGTTAGCCAATTGTCCATAGTTGTCTACTCTTTACAAGCACCCTTCATCTGATACCAAAATTTATGTTGGAGCAAAACATACGCATTAAAAAAAGTTTATTTGTTTGTTTAATAGCTGCACTGGCAGCGCATTGTGGATCGATGCTTAATAAAGGCGTCTCAAAAAGGATTTTTGCTAAAGTTGCTTTATGAAAATATCTAATACAGTTAATCTAAAAATGGTTAAATTCACAATATGAATTGGGGGAAATTAAAAGTTTTTATTTTAATAATAACCTTACAATTTAAGAAACAAAATCAGTGAAAGAAATGATTTTTTTCCCTATTTTTTTGTAACGCTTATAAACAATGTTCGTTTTCCTTTTTAGTGAGTTATAATTCTATCAAAAGGTAGTTTTTTGTAGTTTTATTTGGTATTAAGTTATAAAAGAGAAAGAATCTTTCGGAGCTTCTTTTGACTTTCGAGTAAATGATTTTCATTACAAAGCCTGTTTGAAAAACATTTCAATATTCACATAGTATTATTAATGTTAGTGAAGTTCTAAATTTAATTTTATGTTGTAGAAACTTAATGGTACTTTAGTACCATGTTAAAAAGAAATGTTAGTTTTATGCATTTTTTTTTTAAAAAAATCCTAATTGCAACCAGATGCCATATTAAACAGGCGAATCAATGGATTCACAACATAGCACTAAAAACAAATAAAAGATAACATAAATTAAAAGCAAATCCTGATCTATATATATATATGCCCGCTTACATCTAAGCTCCTAGTTGGAGAGTAATTTCATTTGATCTAATCCACTTAACCCCTTACCATGTTTTCTATTGTCTCTATGTTAGCAGCAGGAGAGTCTTTAGGGCCAGGGAAACTGGTCCCATGTCCAAGGTGGCACATTTTATGGGCGGCATTTGGACTGAATCAGAAAAATTCTTTCTTTTGTTACGAAAAAAATTGGTGTGAAAATATTTTTTGAAATATTATGCAAAAATCTGGAAATTGGTACCTTATTTAAATACCGGGAATTTTATTTTAGACTCAATTGAAATGCCGACTACTGCTAGTAAAATTTGTAACGACTGTATCTTTTTTGAAAAGTAAAAATTGCACTGCATGGTGATTTGTTGTAACAAGTATATGGGCCCCCGACCTTGGGATACAGGTACAAACGATTATCTTTTTTATATGGTATTACTACATTAAGGGTGACAAATGGGCACAAAACAGTGCTTAGCTCAGTTACAGTTAATATCTTTATGTGGGATTTGAAGCAACAAAAGCTATTATGCCAGTGTCTATTAGTAAACTGTAGTTCTTAAAAATTCATGCTTTTATGTAGAATTAAAAATTATTTCTGTGTTAAAAAGTTATTGTTCACTTTTCTTATTTATAAATATCTCTATAAAAAAAATTAATTGAATTTACATGGCCATTTAAATATTTAGCTGGCTTTCTAACAGGATTTTTTTTTTAAAATACGAGTTTGATTTATCTTTTTTTTTTCAATTTCCAGTTATGTATTTGTATCTAGCAATGTGAATTTGCTATTTTATTTCATATATCTTATTTTTTATTCTGTAATGTGCATGTTTAAAGTCAGTTTTCTTATGTGTTGAATCTTGAAGGGTTCGAAGCTGGTGTGTACGCTAAATCATGAAATTTGATATGTTTTTTTCTTATTTTCTTCTGTAACTTTCCCCCCATCCCGAGTGGACAACAATGGACTTTCTTTCCACCTACAGGAAGTCTAGTGTCAGCTAACTTAAAGGGGACAGAGGCAATCAGAATTTTTGAAAGTTAGAGAGCCACAGGAAATGTTTCATTTTAGTCTTGAATGTTATTTGAAGTTAAAATAAACGCTTGTGATCTCTACCACTAATAGACTCGTTTTCAAAAAAAAAAAAAAATAGCCTGCTAAAATTGGTACAATTCAATCTCTTACATTTAGCTCATTTGAAATAGTAAGAAGTAATTATGTTTTTAAATTCGAATTAATTCGTATTTTTTATGACTTAAAACAATATACAAACTCTTTCTGTAAGGTACACCTCCTAATAAGGCACAATTAATGTTCCTGCCGGTCTCTTTGAATATGGATCTCTGTATTTACCTCATATTAAGAGACATTCTAGTTAAGTGACACTAAAGAAAATTTATTTCTTTTTTTGTAAAATTTTAATATTTTAAATACAAGCTTGTGTTTCTCTTTAAATGAATTAAATATAGTGCTCTCCTAAAAAATCAATGTAATTTAGCAGAGGAAAGGAACAGAGAAATAAAAAGTTGTAACATTGTCTGTTCCATGCTTTGATTTAGAGACAAAACAGAATATGTAATAAAGCAATTGCCACTCGTGGAGGCGCGTTTTTTGGGGGGTTTACATAAGAAATAAAAATGCTAACTTAGTTGGATATAGTTCACAGGCTTTCAAAAAAGTCCGTACAATGGAATATTTTCAATAAATTTCTGTAAGTAAAAGATTTTACTGCTTATTTCAAACATTTATACAGTAATTAAACTTTTTCTATTAAGAATTTTCCTTTTTCATGAACCTCAAACTTAAAAATACCTGTTACTACTTGTATATCATCCATTTAAAGATTAATACGTAACATGAATTTCTATTTAAACAAGTTTGTTTAGCATTAAAAGAAATTGACCAATGTCTGGTCATGTGGGTTTAAATTTCTGGCTTTAGGACGTATTGTGTCAAACACAATGTTCCTTATAGGAAGGTACTACTATATTTTTACCCTATTAAGATAAGGTATTCAGGAAAGATTTTATTTTTTTCCTTCATGAAAAAGTGGACTATAAAAATAATATATTTAGTTTTAAAAAAATCTCTTTCGTCAATACATGCGTATACATGTATGTAATAAATTCACATAAGTGCATTACGATTTTAACTGAAAGGATTACTGAGTAAAAAGAAAACGAGCTAATTTTAATGTCAGTGAAATTATTTTGTATATATGTAGGTATAGCTATAGTTAAGAGTATTTGGTTTGTAAAACTTCATCTTTGGATTAAATCGAAATAATATTAATTGATGCTAAATTTTTTTCATAAGACAGCTTCCACTTCCAGAATGAGACATGCAAATCCTTCATTACTGCTCCCTGTAAAAATGCGGTTCATTTGTCTTATATATTGTATTTTTTTTTTCCTCTGAATCATCAATTATGAATCATTTTTCTGATTCACCATGTTAAGTCAATGTAACACATGTTTTTAGATGGTTTTTCCTCGCACTCTTTCTCTTTTTTTATACATCAAAAGAAATTTAGTAATATTATGTTGCAATTATAAATATATTCTTATAATTATAAGTAGCTGTGTTATTGCTGATCGAAGTAGCAAAAAGGCATTTCTTAAAAATTCTTTGTAAATTAGATGAATAATAGGTTAGAGTTATTTGAATGCTTACTTTATTTTTAATTTAAAAAGAGATAAATTTAGTAGAATTATTATAAATTTCTTTTCAAATAAGATTGCATGTGTTAATATTTAAATGTTACCAAAAATATCCCAAAACGACATTTTTGCAGGAAGTTAAATGGCAGAATTTTATTGGATGAGAAATATAATGTATTTTTTAAAATTATTATTATAATTATGAAAATACTTTGAAACACGTAAACTGTATAAGATCGGGGTGCGAATTAAAGACAAGGTTGGGAAAAAATATACTATTGACGTGAAACAACAAAATGCATACAATCGAGAGAAAAAAGCGATGGCGCCATCATTGAAAGAATGATTAAGTACAAGTTTTAGCCTGTCAAAATTTGGCATTCAGAAGAAACGTGACGGATCTATCCGCGATCCTTCAACTAATCCTCTTGGGAAATATTTGGGCTATCGATTCGCGTTACTCACAACCAAACCTTCGGAAGAAGACATATACAACTTACTATATATACTCGCTTCCAAAAGTTAAGCACGGAGAGGAAAATGCTAATTTTCAGAAGCCAATCAGAATTGAAGAGGATGCAATTCGATGCAGAGGTAGATGAAAGTATGCAAATATGTTAGGTAACAGCCAATTGTGCTTTCATGTCAAGAAATATGCAAAAAGGACAGTCTTATAAGAAGCCAGCTTTATGAAGGGTTACAGAAGTTGATTGTAAGGGCTGATAGAAGGTGTTTAAAACTTTCAATTGTTGTGTTTCAAGATTTGTTTTCAAGACATACGTGTTTCTCTGACTTCCAAAAAGTGAATGGAAGATTCTGAGCGCTGGCGTGCTGTGGGGCGCATTGAAGCAGGACAGTTGATCACAGATGTCGCTCTTTTCTTCAGTGTTCATCATTCTGTAATTTCACATTTATGGAAACAATTCCAAACCACACAGACAGTTATCCGAAGGCCCATAGACGGTCGTCCAAGGGTTACAACCATCACAGAAGATCTATATATTGCTATTGTAGCCAAGCGGAATCGCAGAGCGACCTCCACACGTGTGACATCTATGGTTACAGCTTCCATTGGTAAGGCTATATCTGCAGCTACTGTGTGCTGAAGATTGCATATGAATGGACTGTATGCCCGGGTACCTCGAGTTTGTGTTCCTCTATCCGTCCAATCAAACGGGACATGATTAAAGTGATGCCGGGAGGAACATGGCAATTACACTGTGTCTGACTGGAGCAATGTCATGTTTACTGATGAGTCAAGATTTGCTCTAGAGCCAGATGACAAGCGTATAAGGAAATGGCGTAAACAAGGAACACACAATCAGCCCCAAAACATCACCAAACATCATGCATTCCGAGGTGGAAGCATTATGGTGTGGGCAGGGATTTCATTAGGATACCGCATCGACCTGCACATCTTTAAACGGGGTTCTGTGACGGCTGTCCGGTATCGAGATGAAGTCCTAGAACCAATTGGGAGATTGTACGCTGCAGCAGTTGGCCCTACTTTTGTTTTAATGGACGATAACGCACGTCCCCATAGAGCTGACATCGTCAATGACTACCTGGAGAGTGAAGGGATTGCGCGTATGGCATGGCCAGCATATTCGCCCGACCTTAATCCCATTGAAAATCTTTGGGATGCTCTCGGCCGTGCTGTGTCTTCACATTTCCCACCTCCAGCCACTCTTATTGAGCAGGAAACTGCTCTACAAGAAGAATGGCAATTGCTTAATTCTGCGGTGGTTGACCACCTTATTGAAAGCATGGTCAGAAGGTGTAAACTTTGCATACA
>BMAV01024541.1:36901-55032 GCA_019973955.1 Trichonephila inaurata madagascariensis
ATTAAATATATATGTATTGTAATAAGTAATTAAATATATATGTATTGCAATGAGTAATTAAATATATATGTATTGCAATGAGTAATTAAATATATAAGTATTATAATAAGTAAATATAAATATGTAAGTATTATAATAAGTAATTAAATATATAAAAATATTAGTCAAAATATGAAAAATACTCTAGAGGGGCGGCACATTAGATCTTCGCACGCGGGCGGCCGACACCCTAGGATCGGCCCTGGTTCATGATAAAAAAATAGTTATGCTTAAATTACTTTTAATTTAAAAATTACACAGTTCACTGTTTTATAGTTTTTTAAAGCTGTGTAGCAGCTGTAAGTTTATAAACATTTATAATGTTTAAAAACAAAGTCTATGATTGAGTACATAATTATCCTTTTTGAATCATTGAAATTTACATAATTGTTAAGTACATAGTTTAGTGTTTACCTTTGAACAAGAAATATTACAGAGAAAAGACTTGTCATTGGTGCAAATTCTTTTTAAAAAATTTTGATGCAATAAAAAGTTATGACTGTTATATTCGAATGTCAACATTTATTTTTATCTTTTATAGCCTCGCAACATATTATCAAGTCCCTTGCCGTATTCAAGTTTTGATTCTGTTACAAAACTTGGTGATGTAGCTCGCAGACTGGAATTTTAATATATTTATGGTTTTTTTTATTTTAAATGTATTTGGGTCTGTTTCTCACTATAGGTTGTAGTTAATAAAATTGTTATTTATTGTTTTATTCTATTAAAATTTTTGTAAAATTTTTATTTTAATAATTGCAAATTACTATCTTGCCTGTATATAATTGTGGAGTTCTTCATTTAACAGTTATAATTTTAATCATGCCATAATCTTTACTATCAGATAATATTAAAATGTATTAAAAAATTAATTCCACTGTATATAAACAGCCATGTATATTTTATCTTTTTAAGTTATGCTAGAGTACAATCACTATGTGAACTAGACAACAATGCATTCAAATAAATTTAGGTAACATAACTGAAATTTAATGTTTTAAAAAGCAATATTTCTTCATTACATTACTCGTGTTTTCACACAAACATCTCTTACTTAACTAAGCTTGGATATTGATCTTTTTATAAAATTATTTTATTATAAAGGCTATAAAAGCATATCACATGAATTTTTTTCTCATTAATATTAAGAAACTTGTAGTCAGATAATTAATCTTTTCTAAATAGTGAAGGTTTTTATGTATATAATAAACATATTGATATCTTTAAGAGTAATACTTTGAGCTTGAAATATATTTCAATAATAGAAGGATCAGACATGTTGTAACTGGAAAAGTGTATTCACTTTTTGAGTTTAGCCCCTGAATCATATCCAAAAAAATCATCATAAATGCTTTCTAGTTGTGGACCTGATAAATTTTCCATCTTATAATGCTGGATTATTCCTATTTATCTTTTTTTATGTAGTTGTGAGGAAAGTTCCCAAAAAATCTAAATCCTAAAAAATAAATGACTATATAAATGGAAATTTAAAGAAAAAATGTGTCTGACAAATTTAATCTTGTTTCATAAATTCTGTCCAAATAAAATAATATATATTTTATTTATCATTTCTTTTGTATTTGTTAAAATCCAAGCAAAAAAAAGATTGTCCCTGGTAAGTTCAGAATTTGAACTATTATAATATATTTCAAATCATTTGCTTTAATTTATTTTTTAAAAGCTTCAAACTTGGCACAAAGCAAGTTGTAATTATACCAGTGCTTCTCAAACTTTCAACATTTGCGATGCAATATTTAGTCATAATTTTCATCGAGCCCCCCTTCCTTATAATAACAATGTATTGAATTCAATAATACTATACTTTGATGCTAAAGCTGCAATGCGACTTTAACCTCTTAAGTGCCACCGGTGTATATAAACATCTCGCTCTCCCAAAGTGTTGATTGCCCCAGATGTATATATGTCTTTCTGAAGAGTACGATTTTTTCTGTGCTTGCTATCCATAAAATTATTCTGAAGGCTTTGGATTACAATAAAAGCACCTTGACAATATTTGTAAAGAATTTAGTTATTTCAGAGGATTTGCTTATTTATTGGGGGCCGCCTTCCAATACATAACATACGTGTGCCTTCGTGGAAAACTATGGCATTGAGGGAGCAAAACAAGTAACTTTTTTTATATGGGCAGTTAAGGGATTCAATATAAACCGCACAAATTTTCAAGATAAGTGTTAATTTTTGTATGTAATTTTAAATATGACAAGCCCATGGGGTCACTGGTAATTAAACTTGTTCTTAACTTATTATTGTTCAATTAATTATAAAATATATTGTGCAGTACTGATACATTTATAAGATTATTATATCAGTTTAAATGTGTATTTTATTTTATATTATGTCAGTATCTATTTTGTTTGTGTTTACTTTCAGTAAATAAATACTTTTTAAAAAATCTTTTGTTTATGACTTTTTAATATGCTCACACGCCCCACAGTTTGAGAAACGCTGCATTATACTCAATCGATGATGTCAGATGGAGGCCCACAAAACTCATTGTGGCAAGAGACTTGTTTACATCTGTTAGTCACAGCTTTGAGCACCATGCAGGTGACAGTACATTTTGGCTCTGTTCCACCTCAATTTTGAGGAAGGATTTTCGGCTTGACGAATATCACTATGCCCTCTGGGCAGTATACTTTATGTTCTTGTACACATTGATTTAAATATTTAATTTTGTTGGTGAAAAAGACAAATTTATTTTTAAAAGTGTGTGTGCTTATGACCACACGATAGAAGTGAAAACTTCAAATTTTGTAATGTTACTTCAGGGATTAGTTTGGTGAATGAAAAACAAGGGGATATTAGTATTGTTGTATGAAATTATTTATTTATATGTCTGTACTCTTAAAGTAATATTTATTTTCTAAATATACAATCATACTTGTGAATTGTATTCTAAGAAGGAAACAATAGGTTTATATATATAAAAATGGTAGCTGAAATAGATTATAATTTTTTAGACAAAAAGTTATTTTTAAATACCTAAAAAAAACTCTTTCAAGCATTGTTCTGTACTTCGTCATGCTTTCATTTGGATCATTTGACATAGTTAAATTGAACTTTGATTTTAAAAAATCAACCAAAGTTTTTGATTTGTCTTTCGAAAAATTTATGTTAAAATCCCCATTTAAAATCAGGTAATTTTTGTTCAGAAGAGCAGATCCGTTTTCGGTATAAGCAACTAAATTTTTGTGAATGAATTCGATAATTTTCTCTACACTTTGATTTGGTGAAATATAAACAGCAACCGCGCGCGTTAGAATTATTTGTCCATTTTCTGCTCTACATTTCGCTGCACAAATTTCTCCAATACGTGACTGATTAAACCCAAATGATCCTGGATTATTTAATGCTATATCCATTCTCTATAAATTATTAAAAAAATTAATTATATGGAAGTAAAAGCACATTGAATAATATACGAATCGATTGTTGAATATTTAAATAAATAAAACAGGGAAATATAAAAAGGAAACATTAATTTAATTGGCCTTAAATTTCTTCATTTTTCGGTTATCCTTCGCCATTAAAATTTCTTCACTGCGCTATTTTGAATAATTATTTAAGCATATATGCCAGAATGTAATGAATATTTTTTAAAAATATGAAAATGTAGGTTTGTTGCAGTTTACAGAAGATGAATGAAACGAATACAAGACATTCCACAATTCATGCAATTCCAGATATGCTTGTAAAGCAAGATAATTGGCAAGCAACTTTAAGATATTTTGACTCAAACATTTTCGATATTAACAAATTAAAAATAAAACGTTGCATTGAAATGATATTTGTAACAATATCTGTGAGCATTTTTAAATCTCCTGTATCCAGAAGTCTTGAATATATTTTGTCCCTTCGACATTTTCATACAATAATATAAATATACCTTTCTTTATGGTTATTCCTATTGATATATCCTGAGTAATAAATACATGTGGTGATATGAACTAAGTATATAAGCATTCAAGATGGAAAGCTGAGTATTACTCAAAATCCGGGTCTCTGGTCACGTGATTTTTTTAGGGGTGTGCGACCTTGTCCAAACACGATTTCCGACTAAAGACGAAAAGAGCCGAAACACCTGAACGTGACGTTCATTTAAGTTCACTCTTCAGCAAAACAGGCCTAAAGAAGTTATCACTTCAAAAAACCTTAAAAATTGAGAGAGAATATTATATTGCAATAGTATGGTTAGATTCTTCACAAAGTAATTATTCAAAATTTGATTTTCAATTTATTTACTTTTGGTACTTTAAAAAAATTCAGTGATGGCTACATGACCTCTAGGTAGTTGACTTAGATTTCACAACTATGTTTTGTTAAAAAGAATATGTAAAGAAATTATTAAAATTTTATTGAATTATTATGAATCGAGAATGTAAAATATTTTTAGTGAAGTACTGAGACAATCAAGTTTTATTGTAAATTGAACTAAAATACAAAGCATTATTTATATTTTCTACATTAATTATGGTAAAGTAAATGCTGAAAAATTGTTACTACTCCTTTTTATTAATATAGGACTTGGAAGTTGCCGAAGAGCAGAGGCGTACCTAGGATGAAATCCAGCACTTCTGTGAAAAAAAAAATATTTAGTTTTAAAACAATATTTCTGAAATAAAATGTATTAATTGAACAGGATATTTTCAGAGTTTGGGATACTTGAAAGTAAATGATAATGATGAACAAATTTATCTAGTGACGCATTCAAGATATTTTTTGGATTACTTCAATATCTGTGTTCTGAATGCAGTTAAGCGAAGTACCTTTATTTTTTTAAAGAAATGGGTCAAAAGGAGAAAGAAATTCGAAAAATAGAACGTTATATCACGGGAATCCATTACTTAGTTAATCAAATAGACAACTGACATTGAGTTTGAATTTCTTGAAGAATATGTTGAGCAATTAAATATATTAAATCTGAACAATAGATAGACAAATAAAACCATTTATAAAATTGGAGGTGTCTTCTATATACAAGTATTGTGAAAATATATATAAAATTTTTGATGATAGTCCTAGTGATAATTTAGGGCAAATGTCAATTCCTTATCCCAATCCTCTTAATAAAGATAAATTTGTGTAGTTACCTAAACTTTCGATTTATTAATATTTTGGTCAGAGCACTCAGTATCTTAATTTTTGGAATACATTTTAAGTTTCTGTGCACAGTAAACCTTTCAGAAATTTAATTATTTGGGTGGATCAGCTTAAGCTGCAATATATATATATATTCTCCCTACTCGCGGAGATTTCAGAAAAAGCCTAATCTGTTACTTGAATATCGAGATGTATTACGAAATTATTTGGTATAAAAGGTAGGTTTTAGAAACAAGGTATAAAGTTAGTCCCAAGTTCTGATAGAAGCGACCCAAACAACGTGATATTTTATCTTCCTCTCAGAGAAATAATTGGAAAGCCCTTTTAGCCAACTGCGTATTGTATATGATGGTTCGTCACATGAGGCAAATTCATCTTTCTCTGAATAGTTGTCTTCATATAGAGCCCAATCTTTATCCTGAATTTTCGATATCCTTTTAAGGTTTAGATTAAATGTTACTCTTTCACAGGCGTTTATACAAATAATGTTAAATGAGCAGGATAGGGCGGTATGTCGGTTCTCCAGAGTTTTATTCAGTTTTAGTAGTAGTCCCTTTTTGTTGGTTTTGTTACTATAATACATCATTTGAAGAAGTATTCTCAAATACAGTTGGGGTTTTTTTCATGAAAATATTTTTGTAGACGATAGTATAGGATGTCAATCGTCTGTAAATCAATCTTTAAGGATTTCTTTAGAAACGATTAAAATTTTCGTATCTCTACACAAGTGAAGAATGAATTCGAAATTCTTGCACAAGGCGTGGCAAGATAAAGGACATATTTTAGATGAAAATCCTCATTTTGAAACTTTTTCAAAAGATCATTTGCCTTACAAAGTTTTCGGTATAGCCTGGGACAGTGGAGATTTTCCATACTATATTAAAGAGTTAATTGACTTTGTCTCAAAAAGAGTTGATACAAAGAAATTTATTTTGCAAGTTTTAGGTCGAATTTTCGATCCCATTTTGGGGACCTTTTACTCTCAGGATAAAGTACTAGGTTCAGAAAGTATGGGCGTAGAGTGTGGGACGAAAGTTTTCCTGATGACATTATTTGGGCAGATGGGTGTGAAGAAATTCCCTGGTTGACAGACTTCTCAGTGTCACAATGTTATTTTTCTGACATTTTACTGAATAATTTTGAAACACTTGAACTTTTCCCTTTTCTCTGATGCTAGCATAAAAGCATATGGAACAGTAACTTATCTCCGTGTGATTACATCTAATAAAGAAATTATATCATTTGTTGCTTCTAAGAATAGAAAAACTCCTTTGAAAATTTTGACCCCTTCCCCCCAAGATTAGAATTAATGGCTGCTTCATTTTTAGCTATATTGCACTAAAATAAAAGCTACATCGTTTTATTTATGTGCGGTGTGTAACTCGCGCTCTTCATTTAGAACTAGTGGACAGCCTTTCTAACGAAACATTTCTCATCGTATTTAGGTGCTTTGTTATTTGTCGTGAATTGTGCGCTCGGAAATCTTGACTGATAATGCAAAAACATTTAAAAGATCTGAACTAGAACTGAAAAACTTGTGGAATTTTATTAGTGATTCCGCAGTGAAATCTTTCTATGCCTACCTCAAAATCCACTGGCGGTTTATTGCTGAAAGCTTCTTGATGGAGCGGTACTTACAAAAGACTAATTCTATCGGCAAAATTTGTTTTATGAAAGATTGTGTGTAAAACTATGCTATCTCTTAAAGAGTTGGAGACACTTTTAATATTGAAATTGAAGATGTGTTCTCGTCCTCTTATACATATATTTTTTCTGATTTAAAAAAACCTGAATCTCTTCCTCCATCTCTCATGATTTTTGGAAATAGAGTGAATAGTTTACCACACTCCTGCCAGACTTAATATTGATTACAGGTAAAATTCAAGAGTAAAATCAATGAGATGTACTAATTAACGACGAAAAAATTCCTAAGCATTTTTGTAAACTGTGTAAAATTGTTGATGTGTATTTCCTGGCAGGGATGGTAAAATACATTCTTGTGAAATAAAAATTCAATTATTAAAATACCTGTTCGATTATTATATAACCTCAAAATTAATGAAGGATTTTTATTGGTTATACATTTGTTTTGAATTTATATGTATTTGTTTTGAATTCAATTACTCTTGAAATGCATATTTAATAATTACTTGTGTATCTTTTGAAATTGTTAGCAAATTTAGAATGAAACCCCTGATCATTTGGTTCAGGGGGGGGGGATGAACTTCGAGTGTAGCAACTTTGCAGTCACTTTGTTTTGTCCACTTTATGATTTTATGTTCTGGGTAAAATGTGTGGCATCCCTGTGATGTCGAAAAAAAGTTGTGTTCGTCTATGATTACGTGACTTTTTCTGACCGGTGAGAGCTTTTTTGTGTATTTAGAATTATTCGAGAACGAATATTTGAAATTAAAAAATATTACCGAATTGAACAAAATAAGGGCTTGTCCAGGTTTCCAACATCTCAATGGCCAAATACTGAACTGAACTGGATAGATCTGAATTAATTATGGCTTAAATGGCCATTTTTGGATTGAATTTATTTAAACTTTTATTCATTTTACTGAAACAAATAGTTCTTTTCAGAATTAAAAATCATTTTAGATTTCATTTGTTGATAAAAGTAATAAGTAATGGAGTACTTATAACAGCCAGATATAGAAAAATTGATAATCGTCATCTAAAAAACGCAAGAAGCAATGACAGAAATCATCTGAAACTGCACCAACTTTGGATGAAAAAAACTGCAATACTAAGGTCCTACAATAAGGTCTGTAATCTGACACCAGTAAATTTTTTTCCAACCTGAGGCAAATTACATTTTTAAGACACAGGTTATCTTTTTTGAATTATCGTAGAAAGTTACTTTTGTAAAATATTTTCGCACTGTGTTGCTATCTAACATCCCTATTCCATGGGTTACTCCATAAAACTGGAACTTTTATATATGTCTTGTAATGAAAGTTACGAGATTATTTACTCAAGTTTTCAAGAGGAGTGAACAAGAGCTTGCGTGATATAAGTTTCAAGCTGGTTAATGCCTTATTATCCATAAGCGGAGGCCATGATGCTTTGGAAACTTTTTTTCTTTTTGCTAAACATGCTGAGAATGGATAAAAAAATATTTTCCAGTATATACATAATTTATTGATAAAAAAGTAAAGAAAATTACTTGAAATATCATGTCAAGCAGCTACAAAAGCTCATATAAAAAAAGTCAGTTATTCTCTATAAAATAAAGAAATCACATTGATATATCTCGTATTTTGACACTTGGCAAAAGTAAAAACACTCATGCATCCTCAGTTTAGGTAGTTTTTTATATCCTTAACTGTGAGAGAAGTATTGTTCAAGTACTTTCAGAATTACGTGAGTTGACAGTGTAGAGTAGGAGTACTCAACCTTTTCTTCTGCTGGGCCGCATGCATATGTCAGCAATTTCACGCGGGCCGCAACATGAGGATAAATGGGGGAGGGAGCAGAAATGCTTAAAGACCAAGATAACATTGGAAATTTAAAACGTGGAAAATTGATCAAAATATTATAACTCCTGTTTTCCACTTTATAATTATTATTTTTGTCACTAACACTAAAAATTAGAAGCATTTAAGAAACACTCCTTCACAATTTCTGCATCAGTAAACGGTTTCATATGATTACCAATAATATAAAAAACTTCTTAGGATATCATTGTTACCGCTGACAAAACACTTTGTTACTGTTGCAAAGATTATTCAAGAAAGCCTATTTATCACCTCTTGAAAGAGATCTTCGATAAAATGTGTCATTGAATGATTCCTGTTTATTGCTGCTTTTTAAATACAGTACTTTCATGTCAAATCAAACAATTACTGATCCATGTTTGTTTTTCTCTACAAAATGGTCAACCTCCCAATCGTCTTGAAACGATTTATTTTTCGCTCGCAGGGTATGAAAAATAGTTAAAAATTAGCTCCACCCATAGAATTGTTCGTACTCCACTGCTGTCTGTTATCACTAACCGTAACCGTTCCAAATAGAAAAAGAATATCAATTGGTGCCCGTACGAAAGCAAAAAGAAAAATTGATGTATTTGATTTCTTGACAAAGAATTTCCCATCAAATTTTTAATACAATGTTCTTAAATAAGTAAATTTCTCACAGCAATGGACCATGACCGGACCACTTAAAACGGCTCTGTGGGCCGCAGGTTGAATATCGCTGGTGTAGAGTATCACATATATACAGGGGCATAGCTACTGCCATATCAATGATATGGAGCCCCCGAGCTTCAGGGGCCCCGAAATGTTCAAACAAAATATCGTAAGGGATCCAAAAAAAGAAAGATCCCCAACGAATTTTGATACTGGGCCCACTCAGGACTAACTACGCCAGTGCATATATGTCAAAAAGAACGTTGATGTGGGCGACAAGAATTTTGACTGGAGCCATGGAGATACATGCTGCCCTAATAATTTAGAAACAATCCATTTGCGAATGCCAAATGAGATTTGTTTCCACACTGGCTCAAAATTCTTTCAGTTTTTAGCAGAAAATAACACTTATAGATCTGATGTCAAAGTTGAAAACGAGGAGAATATTACAGTATAATTATTGAATTATACTGTAATGAGACTGAGCATATCCTTATGTCAAAAAGTTAAAGAATGGAAAATAAAAAAGGTGATAAACATAAGCAGAAAAGTTTTATTGATAAAAATATCACGAAACTATAAATTTTTTACGGAAATGCCACGAAAGACACAATGTACCAGACACCAAAAAAATGTTTAATGCATTGTTCTGAAATTAACACATTTTTTAATGCAATAGGCCAGGAATGGCGAACCAGTGGCACGCGACACAATATTTTGGGCACGCCAGCGATCAAAAAACAAAAAAAAAAAAATGGTTTACATTTTTATTTCAAAATAACAAAGTTCATTATAAAGTATTACGAACAAACGCGAGTGATCGGTTGGAAGGGGGGCGGAGAGCACACTCGTGTGTTATTGTCTTGCTTTAGTTACGTCGTGGACTACAATTTCTTTTGATGCAAAGTTTGTCTACGTCTTCATTGACAGAATTGTATTTTAAAATGTATTTGTGTTATTTCTGCGATTTTTAACTGTTATTAAACATGACTAGTTCAACAAATGAACAAAGAGTGCAAGATTGTAAGTGTAACAAATTTGATGAATCCAGAAATACGGCATTATTAGTAAGGGCAACAAAGTGGTGTGTTTTTTATGTTCTGGAATAGTGGTATGCAGAACATTGTCTGTGTGTGAAACAGCATTTTGAAATAAATCACATATACTCTTGTCAAAAAAGTGAACCACAGTAAAAATAACTAATTGCTTAGAAGTCGTTTGGAAGATGACTCCAATTCAGCATGCACTAAAAGTAACAGCTTACTTAAGTTATTTGAAACACAAAAGTGACATTGATGTTACTTTAATTTGAATTACACGTATAACTAAAACATTTACAACTATACAGTACAAAAGGTATTTGTAGTAAATAAAGAGTTTTGTGTTGTTAGTATTTAGTTTTAGTATATATTTCCGAAATAATCGCAAGTAAAAATTATTTGATGGCTGGTATATACCTCATTAAACACTTCTTTAGAAAAAATGGCACGTTGATCCATAAAGGTTCGCCATCCCTGCAATAGGCCATGACCAAACTGCTCATAAAAGCTTTGTGGGCCGCAAGTTGAGTATCACTAGACTAAAGGATCTACATTATCTAAATACTTTTCGGATGTGAATGAGGAGAATTAGTTATTAGAAAAGAAGATACGAGGAAGAAAACACATCTTCTCTCTCTCTATAAAATGCCAATAAATATTAATTTTCTTTGGATTATATATGTTTCGTTTAAACCTTCTTTTCCTGCAATTGTAAATCATCTCTCCCCTTTCTACTTTTTTGTGCTAAAAAATATATTATACTATTCTGGATAATTGTAGTAATTTCAGCTTAAATCTGCTGCTATCGCCAAGTGGTCATGGTCACAAATTTGTGACTACCGTTGTTTCTATTGAATCAGAAATTTGAGTCCTAGTACTACTGAAGACCTATCATGTGGAGGGATTGATCCATATTAAATCTGTAAATTCTCACTCACATTGGCATGGTGTGGAAGTTTGGAAAGTAGGGTGTGAACTGTAATATGATACCCTCGTCACTTGAATTACGAGGTCCGTCACCATTATCTCTCGTGTTGCTTTAAAGTGCGACTTATTAATAAACAAAGAAGTAAAACTCCTTTAAAATTATTTTCATTCCGAATCAAATGAGTTGAATTTCACAGGTTGATTGATTATTTATGAACATTGCACTTACAAGTAACACGATGCTATTGGTGACGAACAGAAATAATGAAAACTCAGTCAGATGAATTTTCCCAACGTGAAAAAATTTGTGTCCTAAAAGATTTAATGAAAATCAGTTTCGCTATACTATGGATTTTAAGAGTATAAAGACAGGAAACACGGTTCAACAGAAACATTCACATGGATGAGCTCACGACCAGATTACTTTGCAACTACTCTTCTGGCAAAATGATACTACCATTCTTATCCATGTGAAAAAATTGAACAGTTGCATTTTCCAAATTCTGCATAATTTCGGGAAATTTGGTGTAATCCTTCTGTTTCTGATAAAAACTTTCTTTTTAATGATAATTTGCAGAAATCTATAGCTTATGCCTTACAATAATTTTTTTCATTTTACAAATATGCAAGGTAAGAAGAAATATTCATGCCATAAATAAAGCATAACCCTTAAAAGTGCTAAAATATTTTTTCCCTCTGTGGATTTAGCAATATTAATTCATGTTTATATATGATTTTAAAAAAGGTCCACTATAAAAATATACATTAAAATGTATGAGAAGTGTAAACAAAGTTTTTCAAATTCTCCCAAAAAATGAAATTTGGAAACTTGTACATAAAAAGTAACATTGTGCGATATGTAGAATTTCCAAGCATTTATTATAAATGTAGTGTTTTACATCTCATTCAAATCAAAGAGTTCAAAAGTTTCAAGCTTGAAAATGTTATACATATTGTACAACATTTGTGTCAAAATAATGTTATCCGGAGTTATCATATATAATTTTACAAAGCATCTAAGATCGTAATATTTGAATTTTCTTTTCAAGGACTCTGTACATATCAATTTCGTCAGCTAACTTCTTTATAAATGAAACAAATAAAACACACAGTTTAACAAACAAAATGTCAAATTTAAAGATTAATATTAACAAAAAATGTATTTAATATTTGAAAATTATTTTAAAGCGAAGTTAAAAAATAATTTTAACTCCATCTTTTATTTGTCAAATTGTTATCTAGAAAAGATTATTAATCCCTTTGGAAATTATTCATGTTTTTTAATCAATCTATATAGATAAATAAATTTAAAAAAAAAAATTTCATTAATTTTTCTATAGTTATGTTATTTTCAAAAAGTAAATCTTTGTTAGATTATGAAACATACATTGAATAATGTGTATGAATTCCATTTTATAGATATGTATAATTAAACTGAATCAATGGCATTATATAATATTTATATGTATAGTAAAACTGAGACAAAAATAAGTTAACTCATTTGCTTGATATTATAAAAATAAATATAAAATTAAACAAACAATGACTTTGAACTTATTCTGCCTTATAATTTAATTATAAAAAATTGCAATTTAATTATTTATAAAAACCTATTCATTCACGATGTAGCTGAATAATAGTCACTTCTCACTTTAGTAATTAATAAAACTTTATTTGCTTTAAGTATTTTATAAATGTTTTTCAGTTAAAATATAAAAACCGGAAGATAGTTTCCCCCCAAAATCGTATATGTATTACGTTTTAAACACCTAATGACCATGAATGTTTATGTAAGAATCCTTTTTCAAGATATTCTTTAAAAATTATTTCATATTCTAAGAAAACTACATTTCTCCTACACAACCCGCTAAATGAGTCGAAAAATAACTACTCATCAATGAGGCATGGGAAATTTCTTGTATCCTTCCATAAGGAGTTTCATGTTTCCTTTCCAAATTTGTAGTATTGACTTTTCTAACTACTCCCAAGAAAACTAATTTTAAAATTTTTAAAGTAGCTGCATTTGAAAGAACATTAAAAAAACAACCCGAATGTTTGTTTGTTTTTTGCTTTTTTTACTTTGTTTATCTGATTATATTCAAAACATTTTTATGATTGGTGCGCCTGATGTGAATTTTCAGTTATTTCAAAATTATTTAAATCAGAAAAATAATTGAAAACCAGAGAAATTAATTTTTTTTCGCTCTTTCAAATGCATTATATTTCATGAAATTAAATACAATAACCTAGATTTGAGTAGAAAAGAAAGAAGGCCCGGGATTTCGTAGTGGCATGTCGACGGGTAATGATATTTGTAGAAAACCCGACCAAGGGTGCCGAAGAGAATTGGCAACCCCCTCAGAATAGTTTTGAGTTGGCTTTGTCTTTTCAGTAGTTGCTTTAAGGCCGTATCACACGTACATGTTACGAGCAATTTTTCGTGCAATTTTTACCCAGTTGCCATAGCAACGGCTTTCGAACAACTTTTTGCTAGTGAGCTCAAAAATTTGTTCCAAATAAAAGTTGCTTGAAATTTCAGCCAATGGGGTTCTTCGGCGCCTTACGTCATAAACAAGATGGCGACTTCTCTCTCGATTCCGTCAAACGCATCAGATAAAGCGTCTAATGTTTTAACGGCGTATAATATTTTAAATAGAACGGTGCTTCATTTCTGTTTACGCCCATCAACAGAAGTGCTAGCGAAATAAAAGAAAAAAATTTGGATGCTCGTTTGCCGAAGCAGAAAAATCTGCGAGTAATTTTTCAATGTGGAGATAGAGCGCGGATGACGTCATAGCATGTCGTTTTGCTTACGGAAATCCTTCAACCTCAGATAGGACGGAAAATTGCACCAAAAATGTACGTGTAATACGGCCTTTAGGCCAGGGGTGGCCAACTTTTTTGAAAGAGTGCCACTATTTGATATTAAGTCATTATGCGGGTCACTTCCAACTTTTCCAACAAACAAAAATATATAAAAAGGTGAAAAAATGTTAACTGTTGGCTTATATATATATATGGGATTTTTACGCGTATAACATATTTTTTATGCAAGTTTAAGTAGTGAAAATTTAAAAATAATATAATAAATTCATAGATTTTTTTTGTTAATAAACTTTTTGCTTAATTTTTATAAACATTTTTAAGTATACAATAAAATTGAATAACTTTAAAGATTTAATTATAATTTATTATTAAACAGTCAGTACTTACTTAGTGTAGTTTTTGAATTTGTAGCTTTTTTATCAAGTCATCTTCGTTAGGATTAGTTCTTGAAGATGCTAACAAAATTAGATTATTTTAAGTGTATAACAGTTAATGTTGAGCGATATTATGAATTTATTATGTTCGTAGTAGAAATTATTTATTCACAAACTTATGTTGATCCCAAACTACAACAATATCTGAAAGACAAATAGTATAAATTTGAAAAAATGCCTGTCGGTTCATATATATTTCCAACATTCAATACAATTTGGATCACTTAAAATAAGTTTCTTATGTTTGATTTTCAGTCTAGTATAGTGCTGTAGGTTAATAATTGCGATTTGGATTTCAGGTGGGTAACAACTAACGTCTTGTAGAGAAATTGAAAAAGGATTTATGAAAAGATCATCATTATTTTATCGTCTTAAAAATTATCTAACGTAGCATTAAATGAATCCTTCAAAATGAACCTTAAATTTTTAAATCTACTATAGCTCGGAGCTTTGGTAGATAGTTAATAATACTCGACCTTTTTTTTCCCTTCAAAACAGAGATAAAGGACAAAAATTTGTTCACAAAAGATATATGACCAACTAGAGTAGGAAAAATACAATATTTTCCTTGTTACCTTAAATTTAAATTACTTAAATGTCCCATAATATCGGTAAGAGAATCTTTTTCCCATAACCAATCTTCATTCTTGAATAGCTAGCATTCACCGGGCTAATCAATGCTTTGTTCCAGATGTTTTAAAATGCGCCCCCTCTCAAATTGTAAAATCTCGCGAGTGCATTTCCTTTGAAAAGCCAGCACACACAACAAGGAAAGAGTATTCTTTATATGATAATTATCTATTGTAATTCAATGAATTCTTTTTTAAATAAATCTTGTGTATTTTTTTGTCCAAGACAACCGCATTTTGATAAAATTGTTTAAAAAAAAAAGTTTTTAATTAGTTTTTCAAATTTTTCAATAAGTCTTCGTGTGCCACTGTTACAACTCCGCCGGGCCCCACGGTGCCCCCCCCCCTCTTTAGGCTGTGGAACTAATCTCACTCGAATGCAACGAAAATTTTCTTTTTTTGACATGAAACTGCAACTGTCGAAATGCCTCTACAAATGGCATTTCTTCTATGTTCCCAATGGTGCCACGTAGCTCAAAATACAAATCTCGGGTTGGTTGTCTTTAGAAAAAGACTTCATAGACACTCACTCCACCTATTCCTGAACAGCATCAGTGATGTGAGGCATGACCTGAACAGTTTTTCAGAGGAAGTCACCTCTTATCTTCTTAGTTATCACATCCAAGTAGATTTTGTCCGTTGTTATGTTGTCTTAATGGAGTTTAATATGCAAGAAACGTTCACAATTCCCAAAGTCTACCTCTCCACCATCGTCTAGGATAGGGGTTTTCAACCTTTCTCGCTCAAAGGCTATATCAATAAATCCTCAATGATCCACGGGCCACATCAATAAATTCGCAATGATCGTCGAGCCACACGACTGTTAAAAAATAATGTAGTCGGAAAATTTAAGTAAGAAAGAGAGGTTTGTTTTACACACAAAACTACAACTGATTCTAAGGGAAGATATGGTGTTACACGATTTGTAAATATATACATGTTTCAAAAACGTTAAATGGAAGTCGAATTAAAATACTTTGCAAACTTGTTAAAGACGAAAATCCACCTTTCTTTGGAAAACTTCTGAGATTTTATGCATAGTCAGATTTTTTTTATTTATAAAATTATTTAAAATACAATAAAATTTTTGAAAAATTCGTCATTTTAAGAAAATTTTATCTACAATGAATAACAAGCATATCAATAAAATGTCAAGAATAAGAGCAAAAATTACGTTTCTTACGACCAAAGGACAAGTAAATTTTTCTTGAAATTGCCTCGTATTCAAGTAAGGGGCAACTAAAATGCCTTCTGCGGGCCATTTGTGGGCAACGGGTTGAAGACCCCTAGTTTTGAACGAAGACGAATACTCTGTGGTAAATCCGATCATGGGTCCCTAAGAGAATATGGCAACCCCCTTAGAATGGTTTTGAGAATCTGACCTGGCACAGATGGATCACAAGATGTAAACACACAAGTCAATGTGTGACGAGCGCTACGATAAAACAATTTAGAACCCAGAAATGCATCTTTTCTCTCTATATATTTTACACAATGTAGCTTCACATAAATCTGTTTTCTCTGTCCCCCACCCCTTTTGCCCGAAAAAAAACAAAGTTCGTAATGTGATATGAAAAGACCTTTTTTTTTGAAGAAAATACTCTTTATATACAGAAATAGAAAATATTTTTTAGAAAAAAAATTAACACTTTCTAAATGAATATATTTCATTTTCTTAATTATGAAATTCCGAATTTAATAGTCATTAGTTTTATTTTTCTAATATGGATTCAACGGCAAAAAAGAATCGGTAACACAAGCTATTTCTTATAAGTCTAAATGTACTATGTATCCTGTGTTTTTAGAAATATTAAATCAGACTTTGTACATATATATATTATGCACTTAAAAAACTTACTCGGGCTGATGTTTTCTTACATGCACTGCTAGTCCACTTTGTTTATTTCCCGAGTTATATTTTTGCGATCGAATATTCGCCCAATGCAATCCGACATGATGATTTTTTTTACTTCCCTTGGGCTTGACTTTTGTCAATATTTTCTTTCGGATTATGAAGAAGATACTTTTGAATAATTCAAACACTTCTAAAATCGTTAATAATGAAACTCCTATGTACAGACCCAAACAGCCTCCTAGATCAGCAAACAACTGAGAAGTCTGAAAGAAAAGCAAAAATGTGTCATAATTTTTATACATAGTCTTAACTCCGTTAACACACTGTTGTCGGGGTCCATGCTTACTAAATCGTGGATTGAGTTAACTATGAGCTACAGTATTAATATATATAAAAAAGAGCGATATATAGAATAAGTTTAAACATTGATATAAAATTTTGAGTCTGTCACGAGAGAAAAATAAAATAATACCTTATACTTTGACAAAATAATTAAAGAAAAATCGAGTTCTTACTGTTTTGTTAACCAAACTCCTATGCAGATGATAGTTTTTTCCCCTTACATTTTGTTTTATAATCTCTTGCATGGTAGAACATATTTGCTTTGCCCTAATTTGAGATCCCTGCTGCTCAAAAGAATTTAGTAATAGTTTGTTACACTTTGCGGGCCTTAGTATACGTAACAGGAGCCAGATACATCTTCCTCATCATCTGACACCTCTTCACCTAGAACATTTTCAACAACATTTCCTCTATTCTAGACCATTTTTCCGATCATTCATTTTTCAATATCAATATTGTCAACAAATTGACAAAGTATGTTTTTATTTTTTTAACCATTTGTGTATAATAGACTCAATTAGATTTTGTTCCCTTGCAATTTTTATGCTTTTCTTGCCCTTTGTGAATTCGTGCGATCACACTTAGTTATTCCTCGATTATATAAACCAAAAGTTCTCAAACTTGTTTGTCTCATAGACCCCTTGCCATATTTTTCGGTTTGGGATAGATCCCTTCTTAATTAATATTGAATTTTTTTCCAATTAATCAACTTAAATGTCTTTTTGACAGCTCTCGTACTACTACTTTAAAAGAATTAAATTTCTAACTGTAATGAAGTATAGTGT
>BMAV01024541.1:65032-75328 GCA_019973955.1 Trichonephila inaurata madagascariensis
CATTGTAACTCATGCATTTGTTTATAATATAGTGTTTTTAAAATTTCAAAATATTTCATTAATTATCCGTTTTTCCTTTTAACATGTAAAGGGATAGCTCATTTAGCATTACGGTATAGGAGAAAACATGCGAAACGCATTTTATAAAAGAAAAAAAAATGTATCAACTGGGGTAAAAATGAGTAGTATGATAAAATAAGTGATTCTCTACAGGATAGTGAAGCCAGAATATAGTATTAATGTTTGAGTACTTTTTTATCTGAAAAATATTCCGAATTTGGCTCCTATTCTTTAACATTAGCGGGAGCCTTAATTAGGGAAAATTTGGTTTCCACTGATTAAATTTCCTTTTAAAATTAAAGTCACGATCTAGTTTAATGAGAGTCACTATCACACATAGCCCCCCCTTACACCTCATGGACCCCCAAATTATTTTTTTTTTGCTGGCGTGGACCTCTTGCAGGTTGTCATAGACCCCTGGGGGTCTATAAGGACCACTTTGGGAATTACTGATATAAACCTTTGTTTACGTTTACACTCATTCTTCACAGTTTTTAATTATTACAGAAGAAATTAGAAACAGGAGAGAGAGAGAGAGAAGAACTTATAATTTTTAAAATTTGAACATCACAAGATAGTTGAAAATAAAGCTAAGCTCACACTGATTGAGATATCCTAGAAAAAAATCTTTTACAAAAAATAAATAAATAATCCAAACTGGAACATTTCGTTATTACGGACATTCCTTATTACATAAAAACAACAACTTTAAAATTTAATCTGTACAAAATGGTTGGATGTACATAAAATCTCACTGATCACAAAGCCTTGACTATTATCTCTTGCAAAAGAAAAGAACAAAATCCAAGAAATGGTGATTCCTAAATCGTAAAAATGTATTAATGATGATTCCTTATACATAAACAAAAGTATTAATGTCTTCTCTTAACAGGAAATCGTGACATCATACAAACAAAAGATAAATTTAAATTCTGTAAACTAAAAACTATGCCATCACAATGTCTAAAGCGATTGCGTATCAAAAGAACGATGGTAAAATCACGTGTTAACGAATTCCTCCAACTGTAGTTGCACAATTTTTGCTTGTATGTTTTACTATGGTTCATAAATTACAAAAATTTCTTTGTCTTGAAGCTTAAAAATATTTTAACTAAAATTAAACCTACAAGAAAATTAAAAATTTAATAATAGTGAAAATATTTTAAAAATTAATTAATAAATAAAGAAATTTAACATTGCTTAGAAACTCATAGAACTTTTTGGAGTAAAAAAAAATGCTTATAAGCAAAAATAATTAGTTTGGATCCATGCAATACAAAGGATTAAGATTATCAATACATGTCTTTTATTTAATACTCCTGCTCATATTTTACCTGCATCATTTGACTTCACTAATTTTATAAGCAACTGACTTTTACTTTCATCAATTAAATTTTTTAAGAATGTCTATCATAGTAAGAATATTTCTGCTGTTTTTCTTTTTTAAAGACAGTTTTTATCACTATGCGTCGACAACAATTGATTGAATCAGGAACTGAGTTGTTTTGGTTTATATATTTCACTTCTCCTATAAATATTTATAAAAGTTTCTGCCTGAAATACCTTGCTCATACATGTATATTTAGTTGTTGGTCGTCTTAAATTAAATGAAGACTCAACCACCAGCTCGTGTGTTATAAGAATTTTTAGAAAGAGAGTTCTTATGTAATCTAGTGGTGTACACACATATGCTTCAACATATTTTACTTAAAATTCAAATAGCTTCTTTATTTTGGATAATGTCCATTCCTTTTAATTAAGTACTATACACCGACTCTCCACCGGTTTTTTGGAAGAAAGTAGGTAAAAAGTATTTTTACCTGTTTATTTAAAGAATACTTATTTGAAATAAAATACGTTGTGTTGTAGTTCGTATAAAATAGTGGTTCAGTATAAATAAATTTCTTTATTTCCTGTGATTCCAAATGTGTCAGGATAAACAGGTGAATTTGATTACAAAATATTACAGCAGAAAATATCCAGAGAAGCTTACATTCGAATTTCAGTAATTCTTTCTCAGTATTTATTTCTATGAAATTTAAAGTAGGCCAAGTCATTAATTAGCTAAAATTTTGCCAAAAAATCATTCATTTTAAATTCTATATGGATTTTCTGCAAAAACTCCTAGATATTTTTATTTAACATTCAGTTACATAATTTTTTAAAGAAAATTTAATTTATTATTTCACTACAAGTTGTGATTTATCCATTTTAACTTCCTTACCAATTTAGCTAATAGATGGAGATTTTGGAATGTTATGAAGAAATTTTGCCCTTAAGAAATGGTCTAAATAACTTTGTGATAGGATGTTCCGTATTTATTTCAGATTGTTCTTGTAAATAATTTACGACAGAGAGAAATTATATCGTCAAAATTACATTTTCGTACATAAAGAGCTCTTCACTTAGATACGAATTAGGGTTTCTTTATATTTTATCATACATTTTATCTGAATAAAAGCTGTTTAATACATATCTTACATTTGTTTAATGCATATTTTTACCCTGATTAATACATACATCCATTGAATCCAAATGCCCATTGTGAGTATTTGTATTAGATAATAAATCTAATTCCTCTTCCCGCTTTCCTTAGTAACAAAATAAACAATATATGTGATAATTTATTACACGGTATGTGCAAAATAATATACAAGAGCAGTCTTACAGAATATGCTGGAACGTCTTTCACAGAGAGATAGTTCATTTCTTGAATAAATACGTGAACTCTCAAAAAATTGGACCTGAAAGAAAATACAAATTTGGGGTTATATTAAGTTATAAAAAAAGTTTTGGGCTAAAATGTTTTGATTAAGTATGTGGGTTTTGTGCAAAAGAAGAAAAAAAACCATTTTCACTTGATACTTAAAATACGAAAGTATTGTACATATAAGTTCTGCGTAGTTCAATTTGAGTAAGAAAATAAGCAATATCATTTTAAATAACTGACACAAGCAATTAAACCTTTGAAATACTCAGGGGAATAGGTAATTGTTTTTGAGCTATTGTATGTATGGTCATAAGTTGACAATTCTTTTAAAAAGTTTATGGTTATTTCTTGAGTATTTTTATATCTCACGGTATTATGACTTCATACCTTAGGCCGATTTATCCATTGGGTGCTTGGGGAAGGGGCCCGGAGAGGCACAGATAAGCTGGATTCGATCCTTCAGTGCCAAGGCGGCCTTTAGATCTGCGCCCAGGGTTCGAAATGAGCTTGAATCGGCACTGCCTTAGGAAGTTGAATTGAGTTCTGACTTCGTTGGTCATTAGTGTATTGTGGAAGCTAGAAATGTAAGGTACCAGAGCCGAGGTGTCATCCTCGTCACTTGACCATGGCTCAAAATTAAAAAGGCCGATGCAAATAGTCCTCGAGTAGTTTTAAAGAGCTTTATTAATAAAAAAAAATCATTCACTCACAATCAGGCCTTATTCATACACTGGTCTTTATATGTCTTACAAGTATATTTGACTTCCAAGACCGGCCCGAGAAGGTTGTGAAAGTGCATAAAGCCCTGCACTGCTAACTGATTTTGCAAAAATAAAAACAGTTTCATTTTTCTTTTAATGTAAATGTCTCCATTTAAAATCTAAAATTATCTAAATGTCTCTGTATAAAATCCATTTTAGAATGTTGTTATACCACTAGCGTACATCGACCAAGACAAGGTTGGGTACATACACATGATCGATAGTTAGCATTAACTTGAAAGAAAAATAAAAACCGTGTGATAGTATATCGTACGTTTTTTTATGAGGTGTGAAAATAATCTTTTCAAATTTAAAAGGAATTCACATGTTTAATGTGGAATGTAATAAATATCAAAATACAAATATTTAATATTTTATCGTATCAAGTTTATATTTCAGTGCCCTGTAAATTAATATTTATAGTTTTTGCTCCGGCCGGCCCTACTGACTTTTCATGGGGTAATTCCAATTAACCATACAAGTATGGTCATAGAAACTGCATAAAACTTAAAGCGTACCAATACATTTTGAGCCCAGTGGTTTCATCATTGTTGTCGAAAACATTTCTTTTTGCTATGTAAAGTGCACGACTCTGGAATAACGAATTTTTAAAAGAATTTCAATGGCTTTTTTCGCCTCGCAGTGCTTGAAAACTTGTAAAGAGAGTATCAAAAAAAGTTAGATTAGTATTGTTAGAAAGAAAAGTTATAAAACATAGAATTATATTCAATATGGTTTCAGTATACAGATACTGCAAATTATTTATCATTTTTTATATTTTAATAAAATCATTTTTTTTTCATTTGATTTGTGCTCGTAATTGCAGTCAAGTTTAGTTTCTAAGTCTTCATAGCTAGTGTAATCTGCAAAAATAGCTTTTTTTTTTTTGTAAAATTTACTCATTTTGTTTTGTTAAAAACTCGTGTTTTAAGCAATAGTTAGGGATTCTTTCTACATCAGTTTAATCTTGTCTCCTTGATATTATAGAATGCATTAAAGTAGAATAATTCAAGTTCACAGTTACATACTATGATGAAAGAATGAAAATAGTTGCTTAATTGTTATTATTCTTTAATTACCGAAGATGTTTTCTGTGTTTAGTAAAAAATGAAGAAACAAAACACTAAAAAGTATATTTTTTTGTGTTAAACATACATTTAATTTTATGATTAATTATCATCATTATCTTAAAAAAATATAAATTTTATACTCATGGCGATTATAAGAAAGAATTAAATAATTACTTAATGTATTTTAAATCAAAAGGCATTTGACCATCTCCTTGACCACTATAATTGCCGTCTGATGCCGCAGGTCCAAATTTCTCTCTCAAAAGGGGCCATCTCTTTAAAATAAAGTATTGATGCTGACTATTTGGCCATTCAGAACGAGAAACGGTCAAATCATATCGAATATCACTGAAATAAAAACATGTCTAATATTAAGAAAGGGGATTAAGTTTTCTCTACTATTTGAAAAATATAATAGTTTTATAAAGTTAAATACAAGAACACATTTTAGTACAACTTACGAACATGCTGGCTTACAAAATCTGTTGCATTCTCTCGATCTTGGATTTCTGTTGAATTTTCGTAAAAAATTCGTTCTGCACAAGGCTACATAATAAAAAAAAATATTTTCGTTTCAGATATTTACAAACAGTACATAAATTACTTGTTACGTATATTTTCTCTGAAATTGGTTCTATTGTTGGATTTTTAAGTTGCAGTTAATATAATCACATGATATAATGACGATATTATATTCAACCGAGTTTGAGCACAGACTACTGAATAACTCCCTCACTAAATTAGGAAGGGAAATAGTCTTGCAATGCCCAGCTTTTGTGATATTCCAGGTCAGGGGTCGGCAATCTACGGCACGCGTGCCACATGTGACACGTGGAGCAATTCTCAGTGGCACTCTACACTGCTTTACAAATTAGTCAATTTTTTAGTGGATGGAAGTTGATAAATTTGTAATAAATTGTTTGAAAAACATCTTCATAACTATGAACATTTACGGAATCAAGAAAAATCTGAAAGATGACCCTGTGTTGTGGGCAATTTCGGGGAATCCCACAATTCCAATAACAGAGCGTTAAACCGAAACAGAGAGAGAGAGCGCTAAGCGGAGTCTTACTGTATATAAACTTGCAGTTATTTTGTAAATTATTTGAATGTCATTGCTGGAGGGATTTAATTGTTTGAAGTGAAAAAATTGCATGTACTCTGGTGCTTTTGGTTCTACTTATGTAAGTGATCAAATCTTTTATCATATGAAAAATATTTCGAGTCCGCAAAGAAGTTATTAACTGAATGTTCAGAATCGTGTCAAATTTAAAATCTAAATTATACCCCTGATTTTGCGTTATGAAGTAGAGCGGTGCATGCACTAGGTTCGCATTAAAATTTTTATTTTTTTAATTTTTTTTTGTTTTTTTTTGTTTAACTATAATGAAGGGGAATCCTTATATTTTGTGTTGCCTATTTCTTATTTTAATAAATGTTTAAAAATACATAATATAGGTATAATTAAAAAAATTTTTTATTTATGTTGAAGAAATAGTTGTATTTTATACTGTTTATTTTTATGTTGAAAAATATCTTTAAATGAAGCGAAATTAATATGTAAAAAAACAGTAAATATCTGTATTATTGACCTCTATTCTCTAACTTTGCATGCATTATCGCGGGAATCGAATTGTTTCAAATATTCCCTACTGTGTGGCACGCTGAATCATATTTGTAGATTGGTTTGGCACGCCACAGTCAGAAGGTTACTGACCCCTGTTCCAGGTAATGAACAGGTGGTTGCATTCTCTAAAAATTGTTTTTCTTTCTATCAACCTGACATATATTCATCTTAAAAACATTAGAGAACTGGATTATTAGAGAACACGTCCATAAATCAGACTATTATTATAAGAAACTTGCCATTGGGAAGAATTGGGCTTTTCTATTAAATAAACAGACCTGTGTCTCTCTCCTAAGAACTATTGATGTTGTGAGACGGGGCTTTCATCGCAATTTCTATTAATGACCTCTTGGGGTTTCCTTGGGGCCGAAATGGCAATTCTTTCCAACCAACTCAAGAAGAAGAACGTGGTTATGTAAATTAGGAATTATATATATATTGGAAGTTAGCAGTAGAGGGAGTCTATGTCCGGATCTATATCTATGCGCAGAAGTGATTGTTAAGTGGGAAGTGAAGTCGCTAAGTGGAGAGTTAGCTGTAAAGTGATTTAAGATAAACTTAGAAGAATCTTAACCGTGAAATAGCCTAGCCGTGCCGGTACTGCCGAACCAAAGTTAGTTTCGAGGCCATAAGGAATACTGACAGATTAAAGCCACATCAGAACAGATACAGAACTTAGCTGATTATCTAGGATATAGCGGTAAGCAGTTTTATATAAGCTATACGGAAAGGACGTACATTAGTGGTAGAGAAATTAACCTATAAAGTTAGATTCAGTGGTCAAATACGCGACTATTTGGTAATACGCGTTGCGTCTTCTCATTCTAGATCAACTTACTTAATTATTATTGTTGTGTATTGTGTTTAAGCTAAGATCTTAATCAACAGATTTTAGTTATGAATGATTTGAGTGGTTCTTCCCCACAGAAACAGGTCGCGTAGATAATGTAGAAATGAGGTCCCCACGGGCCACACAGTGTGACTTACTTAAGATTTCAAATTGAGCAAGAATTTTTACAGGCTTATCTATTTGGATTTGTTGACTTCCCTAATTCTACTTCTGCACAAAAATTGAAGGGCATTTCTTTTCATGCCCTGATTTGGGTGACGTCCTTTCCTCGAACTTTTTAGCAACTTTCTCAACTACTGGGTAGTATAGGGGTTATGGTCACGGACTCGTGTCATGATCTAGTGCCACTGAGGACCCGCAGTATAAAGGGCCTGAGGCACGTTAAATCTGTCGAGGCTTCAAGTCCTAACGCGAGCGTAGTGGGGCAAGCCCCGGCAAGGGGGTGCCAGTTCAGGTGTCGTCTTCGTCATTTGACCATGGTTCAGGCTAATGACACTTGTATTGCTTTAGCCACCTTAGTAAAACTCTCTCTCTGAACTACTGGAGCAATTTCTTTTATTTTTTTTAGGACTGCTATTCGCTGTATGTTCGAAGAAGCAATGTATGCGGAGATAATTTTAAAAAATTCTTATTATCATTCTATTGATATTACAACAAAAATTCAGGAACGTATATAAACAATAAATGGTTTGGAGGAATTTCTATTTGTACTAAATAATATTTAGCGTAAGTTCTTAAATACTTGTTTTACTTCCGGCTGATTACATTAAAACAAAATTTATCATTTTAAGACTACATGGTACCCTTTATAAAAAAATTTTTTTGGAGACAGTTACAGTAAAAATAATTGATGTTTTATATTTGGAGTATATTATTAAACTGATTCTGTAATTAAAAAGTCAGTTTGACCAGCTATTATTTTACAATTTTAAAAAATTATGAATATTTGAAGTTTTTTCAAACTCTTATAAAATACTCAATTTTTAAAATTTTTTAGTCATTTTATATTATTTATGTTTCTTAGGTCATTACAAACAAAAGTTAGTATGGATTTGAAAATCTATTCTCTTGTTGATTTTTAATAATTATTTTTCTAGAAAAACCTGGAAAAAACACGAAAAATTTTAAAATATCAACTTTAGCATTTCTTAGAAAAATAACTAGAAATCTCCGCCCTAAACCCATACTAACTTTTATAGAACATACGTTTGGAAGTATATACAAAAAAAATTTAAGGCTCTATCTTGAACAGGAAAAAAGCCTTAGGGATTATAAAACACTTATACCTTCAAAATTGAAAGTCTGAGAAAAACGCTTTTAAAGTTTGTAAAGTCTTAAAACAAAAACTTATAATGCCCGTAAAACTCTAACTTTTTAATATGTTATTTTCCAATGTATGTTCTACATTAAAACACTATTTTTTATTAAATATGACTGAAAATTATATTTTTAATTCAAAATATATTTTTGAGTAATATTGATAGCATTTGTTAAGACGTCAGTTTATTCAGCTTTATCTTAACCTAATATTTTCACACAAAAGTTTTGAAACACGAAGCATTTATGTACAAAATAATAATGATACTAACTTAAGCTAAAAATAGTCAGGTTTGCTCATAGTATTTAATTTTTTTCAGTTTTAAATTGGGGCAATTTAGGAAGTTTTAGCTCTCGTCATACGACTGTAAAATACTAAAATATAGTACTACAATATGTTTAGTATAATGTAGTATGGCACATCAAGGAAATATTCAGTTATATCTGCAACATTTTAATTCAGAATACTTGTATTCGGAAGTCTAATTGCAGAATCAGCTGAGGGCTGATTTTTAGATACATCATTTTCAGTAGTATTCCATCTCTTCGAAATATTGTTTCTCACAGAAGCCTGAGAACGCATTTGCCATGATATTTTCTTTACAGGAAAAATTAATGATAAAGCTTTTAAGTTATATAAACTATTTTTAAAGCAAAAATTGTCCATGAAATTAATCTTAATTAATTAATTATGAGAACTCAAAACATAATCAAGCAGAAATGATTTTAGTAATGAAAATTGGAATTAATAACCATTTCAAACTAAAAGCTCAAAAATATTTTTAATTAATTCAATTTAAGAGTGGAAAAATGCTTTAAAATGAAACCGAAACCAAAAACATAGCTCATAAAACTTCAAATATCTTAAAAACTAATTTGCTAACAGATCTGAAATTTCGCTGCAAGCATCTCAATGATATGGGCCACCAAAAAATACAAAAAAAAAAATTTTTTTTTCGGTAAGAATGAAATGTTTAGGGTACTGTGTAGCCTTAACTTAAGGCATAATGTTATGAATTGAGTTCTCAATGATGTCATTACATATCATATTCCCAGAGATTAGAACATGTTATTAAAATTATGTAAAATTTATAAATAATTGCTTAAATTAGCTCCAAACTCTTTAGCTGAACAAGCTACATTTCCCCCTTGTAAATGACTAAGTGGTTTTAATTTCTTTGTGCGTGTGTGTTGTATGACAGATTATGGTTTATAAATGTTAATGAACAGATCTGCGATCTCTATTGGACGAAGATGAAACTGATCAAGCAAGGGAAGAACTTGATGAAATAAAGGATATCAATCATGATAGGGGAAGTGAATTTCTGAAAAGCGATGAACAGGAAACGTTTGAGTTGAAAGGAAAATTTTATAATGCTGCCTAAGAAACTTCATCAAGAAAGATATAAAGCCAAAAGTGTACCTCAAGACACACTGCGCGCTCTCAAAAAGACACAAGCAAGAAAAAGTTCAACATGTTATATGTCAATCATCAAAGGACAATAAAACTACAATAACTGGAACAAATATGAGAGTTTTGAATGCATATATCATTCCTGTAATGTTAGAAGAAAGTGTTTCTGATTTGTGTCTTATTAAAATAACGCACATTTGAAACATTTTAGTTGTTTGATTGGATTTTTTCTCAAATTATCAAAGAAAAATTGAAAAGTCCTTAAAAGTAGTAAGTATACTTTCTCATAAATAAATTATTCACTGGAATTACGATTTCTATCGTGCACAATAAATCTAATTATAAAAATGGATCTCTGTCACCCCGCGCAACCACTAACGTTAGTATCGAGTGCGCAACACGCTCTTCTCTTGTACGTTTCCCATTCCTACTTCTAAGAAGGGGAATGGGAAACGCGCGCGAGCGTTCTTCCTCTACCATTCTTATT
>BMAV01024541.1:80639-96670 GCA_019973955.1 Trichonephila inaurata madagascariensis
TATTTACATTTTTTTTTTTTATTTTTCTTCCTAAAAACACTCAATTTTTTTCAAAAGTTTGTTTTTATAAAAAATCTGGGTCCGAAGGTAGGCAGTCACCTTTTTTTTAAGATGGAGAAAAAAGATTATATAAGACTTGAGGAGATATGCTTCGAGAGAAAGATAGAGATAATTCCTAATTCTTAAGATGGAAAGTGAAACCATTAGAATTCGGTTGAAGAATTATAGCTGAGTGACTGAAGGGTCTTGATTCCTTTAACATCATTCCATGTAATAATGGGTCCAATAGCCTATTACATCTGTGTATATATATAATCTCAAGATCTTCTCATCTTGTGAAAGTTAAGAAATTAAAAAATCTGTTTTCATTCTGTGTCTATATCTAGAATATTTGCAAATAATAAACATATATTTGTTCTACGAGTTTTGTTTTTATTCTTTCATTTACCCTTTGAAACACTAGCCTAGTGTACGTACGCTTTTTGCTTGAACTAAACTAAACTCAGTGGGGAAACAGCCCATAAGAGGCAAGGCCTACTGTGGCCCATCTCAGTTTTCTTGACCTTGGGCGCTGAGGTGCATGAACAGATGTTCCAGTCAGGTGGACAGTCTGACGTAAAAGTCCCCAATGTTTAGTTCCTAAGCAAGCCTTGTAATCATTTATCGACTCACTGAAGGGATAAAAGGCTGAATCGAACATGCCCAGCCCGGGATTCGAACCCCGGACCTATGGTGTCGAAGCTACCACTCAGTCACTGGGCTTAATTTTGCGTGAACTACTAAGAGTAAAAAGATACAAAAAAATCCAGCAATGATTAAAATGTTGCTATATATATAAAGACTCAATTTTGGTAAAAAGGGCCTAAATTACATGCTTATAGCAAGTTGCTAAGAAAAATTGCTTTGTCGGCATGCTGTTCTTCATAAGATAATCCGAATTGTAATATTACGAAGAGTATAAACAATTATACTATACAGGAGTTTTGTAAATTAAAACCTCTACTAGATATTGCAAAATCCTGACATCTCTATTAAAAGCCCGATGGCTGATAATTCTATTTAAGTCAGTGGCGTGGTATCCCTTCCCAATAGACCAACAGATTTTTTAATTTTATCATATATTACCCCTGGACATTTCAACCTACGTGTTTTTAAAATGTAAATCCGCCATAAGAGAGGTCTGTGCTCGCTCAATTTTTAAGAAGGAAGTGTAATTACACTGAAGGTTCTGATATTTATTCCAGTATAAGATTCATAAGTATGAGAATATATAAATAAAAGAAATCTTTTCAAGTTGTAATTCATTAGGTTACTTACCTCGTAAGTGTATATTCTATGCTTCAGTAGCTCTCGTTGTCCAGTTTTTCGAAGATGGGACGCCAATGGAGAATGTTCAAATTCGTATGTACATTCTCCGTAAGGCCAAGGTAAACGATCAATTTTTCTCTGAGTACATAAAACAAGGTATTAAAATTTGAAGCTTTATTCGTTATCATTACACGATTCTAAGAAAAGAAATGTATCTTAAATTAATTTTCAAAAAGAATTTTGCTCTTTCGTCCATGTCTCATATGTATACAAATATATTTAGTTGTTTCAGATTCAAATAATGACGTAGCCACAAAATTAATTACTTGATGCACAGGTAGTAAGTATTGCATCTATTTCTCTTTTTCCGAAGAAGAATAGATAATCACATAAGTGAGGAAGAATTTACAGACAATCTCCAAAACTGAAATTTTTCATTTTTTTTAATTATTAAGAAAACATTAATTCAGGGTGAACAGATTATTTCATAAGTTGATTATTCCTTTGGATAGAAGCCAAAATTCCAGAAATTTTTGAGAGAAGATGGTTAGAGTTGAAACGAAATAAGAGAAATGAATGCAAAGCACACAGATAAAATATTCGAAAATAATACGCTTCTCTGATAATAATAAATGAATAGTAGATGGGATTGGTCAATAGATGTGGGATCTACGATAACCAAAAACAAATCACTGTAAGGGTTTTTTACTCGTACTTGAAAAGTATTTGCATTTTCTTAGGATTTTAAAAATGCTACCTCATCTTGCTGATGCAAACCTACCATGCGAACGCTGACGTATGTTTTTGTTCCAGGTTGTAAGACTACACCTCCTCTTTGGAGAGTTGGATAAGTGCCGGCAGGATGAACTAGCAATCTAGCTCCATATTCTGGAGAGAGCAGATTCAAATATTCTTCTCTTTGTATATTAAGAGTGAGGCGCAAACCTATTGAAATACACAGAAAAACGTAATTGTTCAGGGTAAAATATATACACCCAACTATTTTTACACAATAGATACGTTCTTTAGTAAATCGTGCAAAAAAAAAAAAAATGTCATGTAAAAAAATACATGTGACCTATGGGAAATTTGGGGATATGTTCCACAACTGTAAAAAATCGTGTGAGATGAAAAATCTCTAAATATTTTCCCAACAAACCGTACAATAAAAGTAATAATAAAATCCATGCATCAGATTTACAAAACAAAAACTATTCATTTTTATTACCAAAAAGAAAAAATAAATTAAAATTAGTGTACAGTCAAAATTTAGTCTATAAATATGTACAACATATAAAAGTTCAAGTTGAAAATAGGAATAAAACTACTAACAACTATTCATCGCTTTTTGATAACAAGCGTGCACGTTTATTACGAACAGGGATTAAAAATACTATCATGTCTACCACTACTGTCGATTTTGATTAAAATGAAGAATTTCTTTCGCTATTAATGGCCTCATTTGGTTTTTTGTTGTTGTTGCTACAAAATCTGTTATTAACGGCTGTTTTTTTTTCTCAAGTTGCTTATATAATTCTTGATATCTTGCTACATGAAACATAAGAATACGTCTTGTTCCCTAATTGTAGCAAATTTCAAGTCCTCGCGAATTAAATCAGCTGTCAATAGCTGAACTTCGACTTCTTTATTATCATAAACTATCATAAATTTGATCAAATCGTCCTCATCTACAGGGCACTAATCACAAATTTCATGTAAAAAATTCAAACAAAGAACAGAACAAAAATTCGTGTAAAAAAATGTTTAAATTCGCGCACCGTGGTATTTCCAAATCGTGTAAAAAAAAGAGTTGGGTGTACATGTATTTAAAATGTGCTTGAAATGTAGTTACTTAAATTGGTACTGAGATTAATTTTAATGGGATATGATAGAATACGTTACGTACTTTATAATGTTTCTTGAATAAATTCCTTTCTATTTTATTGAGCTGAGCCAAAATTCTAAATTAATATGATTACCAAAGTAAACTGTTACTGTTTGAAATGTAACAAATATCAACTTAACATCATTTTTGCCTTCTATTCCTTATATTAGTTGAAAGGAATATTTTCTAATTTTTGCACCTTAAAAACTGTGTTCTATGATAATTGAAAGAATGGTTAGAAACATCAAGTACATACCGTACGAGTATCAGAAAGAACTTGGGAATAAATATTTCACGTTGTGACGGGTTCATGCGTCTTCTCTTTACCATGACCTCTGGGTTCTTTAGGGGCCAAGATTAATGGCAACTCTTTTCCAACCAAAACCCAAGAAGCGAAAAGTGAAGATGAAATGCAAATGAGATAGCATTTAAATAACAGAAGTTTCAGTAAGTCGAATGGCATTTTGGGAATGTTATGTGAGCGATAGATACAAGCGTGAATTGACAGCCAGTTGTGTGTGAAGTTACCTTGAAGATTAAGCCATTAGGTCAAGGTGCATACCATTGCACGCGCGCCCAGACGCCTCTTCATAGTATTGAAGCTACGATCAAATTAAGGTAGGATTGTCTATTTGATATTAGGACTTGTAATATTATTAGAAGTGAGATTAGATGGATTAGATATTGATAGTGGTCCAAGTTACGCGATTCGGTATAACTATTATTGTGTGTTTGTTCATCGTAGAGATTCTCTCTTAACTATAATTATCTAAATTGTTAGAAGCTTAAGGTATCCGACGACCCTAAAACTATGATTCTTTTCAAAAATTGACAAATTTTTTTATGACTTTATTTTATAGGCCATCTCATTAGCGTAATAACAATATCAAGTTATTTATTTTCTCTCCACTAGAACAAAAACTACAAGCGTTTTAGTAAAAGCAAATGCCATAACTTTACACAAGATGTCAAACTTTAAAATGCGTTTTACTCGAAATGTGTTTTTATTGAAAAACTCAAACGGGGACAGCGATTGCTCAAAAAGTTTTAAAAATAATTAGCTGTGAACTTTTTTGCTTTTGTTCTGCATAACAGTATAGAAGTGTTTTAATCTTCAGATTTATCAATCATTGTTTTATTTCAAAATTTGCAGTCCTTTATGTGAATATAGTCAATGTTTCTTTAAACAATTTCGTATAATCACTAAGATAAAGTGCTCTAGTTTTTATAAAAATTAAAATATCTCTTATCCTGAAGGTCACTTCAAACAGGAATAACAAAGTAACACATCAAAATTGAAAAATAGAGAATTTGTTCATAAAATCTTTGTACAGAGCGGGCCCCGTTTATGTAATTATTTGTACATTTTTACTAGTTTTTTCCCATTTTAATAATAATATTTTTTTTTCTTTTACCAATTTTAGGATTTTTTCTTTTAGATATACTAAAAAAATATAAAAATCATAAATAAATCCCCATATCTCCCTTTTTTCAAAAAAAAGTTGTCGCAAGTAGTCGGATACCTTAAGTCACATTCTTAATAAAGTCATATTAAGAATTTAAAAATGTCTATTCCTTTTGTAAACCCTACACTTCTAGCTCACGCGGATAATCAAAGAAACGGTCACCTAAGGGGGGCGGTTTCACAACGTAACTTTAATTTCAACAATTTTCTAAAAAAAATTCAAAAGTCAACTCAGATTTCTTGTATAAATAATAAATTTGCTTTATAGTAATGTATTTAATATCACTGAAGCCTCTTTTTTTTCGTTATAAATCATTTCCAAAAAAAGGACGTAGCTTATATAATATTAAGCACATTAATATTTTTGGAATAATTGCGTTCTCTTTCTAGAGTGGCGTGCTGAAGGGGTGGGGTTTGGTGGTTCACACCCCTTAAACATACACCAAAAGATTTTTAATTTCAGCATATAGATTATGTCTCGATATTTTCATTTGTGTATTTTTTAAACTGAAAAAACCCCTCCCATAAAAGTAATCTATGCACGCCACTGTGTTCGTATGATTTCATTTTCTAACCGTAGTATCTGAATACTGTGTTTGGTGGTAGATTCTTTAAGAGTTGCAACGGAACGGACAGAGAAAGGGAGAGGGTTTTGACCTCAAGCGGCGCGGTCAGAGAGGGAGAGAGTCCCTTGTTTCTGGAAGCGCCAAATAGGTATCGGATCGTGGCTTGCAATGTCACGAGTTCGAGTGCAGTACCACTAAAGACCCGCGTGTAGAGCAGCGATGCACGTTAAACCTGTCAAGAGCTGAAACGTCCTCCCGTTGGTCTGGTGTGGTAGTTAGGAGAGGGGGGTGCAAGCTCAAATGTCGTCCACGTCACTTGACCATGGTTCAAAATGACGTGGTCCGTCGCCCAAAGCCCTCGTGTTGCTGAACAGTGCGACGTTAATATTCAATCCATTGGAAGCGCTAAACTGTGTTGGGGTGAAGGAAATTGAATTCCTTCGGGGAAATCGACACGCAGGCGTGGTCTGGGGTAAAAGAGAAGAATAGAGTTTCTTGAGAGTGTTTTAACACGACGAACATTGTAGTTTGATTGTTATTTGATTGTAGTGATAAACAAGAGAGGACTGTGTGTATTAGATAATTGTATTCAATCAAGATAATTATATTTAATCAAGATAATTGTTTGAGTTGATTTAATTATGTTTGTATTGATTGATTTGAGAAGTAATTAAGAAAGTAATAAAGATTTTACACTAATATTTATTTCAAATATGTAAATGGAAATCATTTGTACATTTTAAAGTATTTTTCCTCATACCTTTTCATGTAATATATTTCATTAATATAAGGATTGCCCATATGAAAAGTGGACAAGCACAATACAAAGAATGATTTGATCGGAAATCAAAAGAAATTGCTTTGTAACACAGTTCCACCGTTACGGCAGCAGGTCTATGTCTTTACTCTAGAAAGAATGTGGTAGGTTCTTAAGGAATTCCTGCCCAGCGTCCTTCACTTCATCGTTCAAATAGAAACGTCTTGACTGACCTAAAGGGCTAGAAGCCACCAGGTGACAAATCCGAACTCTACGGTGTGTGTTGTAACATTTCCCAGGGGAGTTTTTTAAAGTTGCCTTGGTTTCATGAGAGACGTGTGGACAGATATTGTCAAGGAGATCCGATGTCGTATCCTCGACAACTTTTGCTCCAACTGTCCCAAGACGTTCGACCTAAACAGTGACTGCCACTATTCACCGATAGATGCCCGCATTCAACTCAGCTCCTGCAATCAGAAACACCGCACTCTGTTATCATCTGGACGCATCCTTATATGTCATGACTTGACTTTCGATTGATTTCCTAACAGGTTTCACTGTCAAACGTTGTGTACACTTTCTCTACCATCCTTAGTTTCTTGGCTCTGCTAGAGCTGCACTCATTCGGACGCACTTTTCATATTAATAATGTTAATTAATAACAAGAAGGAGAGGGGGGAGAACATATCTCTCACAAATACTCAACTTTATTCTTAAGGCTAGAAGCAATCTCAAAAGAAAAATAAGCGAGGGGGATTATCTAGAATTAAATTAATAGAACGACAGAAGCAGTACTCGTCAAGTTCTTACTTGGGATTAGATATTTTGAGGAATATATCGAATCCACACAAAAGGGGACTTGAAGAAGTGTAGAAATCCGGAATTCTAAATTACTCTTGTTTGAATTGGTTGTTTTAAGAATGGATCAATAAAAAAATATTTGCATTAACTTTATTTAAAATTGCTAAATTGACGATATTTTAAATTGTTACAGAAGAGTTTGCAAATATGTTGAAGAAACTCAAAATTCGAATTAAAAAGGATAATCAGGGCCTTTTTATTCTAGCTGTATATTTTCTTCATTGCACCATTAAAATTAATTTTAAACCCAATTATTGATAATAACTGATTTACTTACCCAATGCTAATCCAGGTGTTGTCACATTTTGAAGAGATAGCTGATTAACTGATATAGTATGGCATAAACCGTAACGTGGAGAAGGATATGCGTTTACAGCAACTATTGAATATCTAAAAAATAATTGTATTTTTATTTACATTTTTTATATTTTTCATAAATATATCAATTCCAATGATTTTAAAAGAAAATGGCAATAGTCATCACAAATATTATGGCTCATGAAGTTTGCAAGTTTGTTGTCAAACTGGTTGTATTATACTTAGAAATTTCCGGTATAGCATCAGCATATCCAGACCATTTTGCATCTCAGAAACGTTGCCTTTCTTGGAATTGAATTACGGTGTAACTTTCTTAATTTAGTTTAACTTGTTATAATTTTTATGGACTTAGTCAATTATTAGAACTAAATTAACCACAGTTTGGACATGCCATTTGAACGCCATTTACCATGATTGCATCATTTACAAGTTGATAAAAGAAACCTTCTAGTCTTAACAAACATGTTAGAATAATCAACTGATCATTTATCTCTGTTGAAATATATCATCTATGTCCATTTAAAGCATCAAAATTATGAAAACAGTGTAACCATTGAAAATACATCAATAAATTGACAGGATAGTAAGAAAAGTACATTTTCTGTTAGATATTAAAATGGTTACAGCAATGGACAAAGAATTTATGCTCATCAAATTTTAATCAGAATTGTCTTTTCAATCCGCACATTGAATGTAAGAAACTTACCTACGCGTTTTTTGTTGTCTATCACTAAAGCGCGGGTTGCATACACTGCTGTGGCCACCGTAAATGCAACACCAAGAAAGACAAGAGATAGCACAACAAATTTATTTTGTAGATAACATGTTGACCAAGTATCAAATGATTAAATTTATAGATTTCAGTGAAGTGTGGTTCCTGCCAGAATCAGCAGCCAGAGTAGCCGCCATTGTTGGAGATCACCGCTGCCACACGCCTCGGCATTGATTCAAAGAGACTTTGGAAGTGTTATTGGGGTACAGAAGACCAAGCAGCTCCCACACGTTGCCAAAGTTGATCTGGTGTGGCAGCTGGGGGTGTAATCTGGGTCAATCGTTGAGCAACCATGGATCACATGTTTTCTATCGGCTAAAGATCCGGAGAGCAAGCCAGCCAGGGAAGCAATTCAATCTGGTGATTGACGAAGAACCTTTGGACAATGCGTATCACCTGTGGTTGCTCATTATCCTGTTGAAATATGGCTGTGGCCAAGCCCTGAAGGTAAGGAAGCACAACTGGCTCCAACACCTCAGAGATGTAGCACTGGCTGTTTAAAGTACCGGCAATGCGTACTAGAGGAGTGCGAGATTGATATCCAATACCACCCCATACCATAATACCCGGTGCAGGACCAGGGTGGCGGTAAATAACGCAGCTGTTCAGCATCCTCTCTCCACGGTGTCTCCAAACTCGAAAACGACCATCGTGGTGTTGCAGACAGATGCGTGACTCGTCAGTAAATACAACTTCATTCCATTCTGCCGCCCACATCCTTCTTTGATCGCACCATTGGTGGTGGAGATGTCTGTGGTTCTGCGTCAAGGTTAGACCAAGCAATGGACGTCTTGCGGACAGACCACTCAGCTGTAAACGGAGTCTAATGGTACGCGCAGAAACTGAATGATGCGTTACAGACTCAATGTGCTGTGCTACGGTTCGTGATGTGACTGAGCGATCCGTCACTGCCATGCGCACAATTTGCCTGTCCTCACGTGAAGTGTTGCACTGAGGTGGAGGCGATCGACCGCGTCAGTCCGTCGTACTCTCCTGCATCCAACGGTCACATATCCGCATTACAGTTGTTTGGTTTCGTCAATCACGACTACCGATTTTCCTGAAAGATAATCCACAATCTCGGTAGGCCACTATCCTTCCTCTGTCGAACTCGGATACTTGATCAAAAGCTGATTGCTGTTTTATACGAGACATAACTGATCGTTTTTTGAAAAAAACCACAAGAAAAACACAATTGCCGAACTTGAAATCGTCGAAATCTCCAAGACTTAAATAGCACTTTCAGGTAGCGCCATAGGCGCGCGTGATGTGTGTCTGCGCTGAAATTCTAATCATTTGCATATCTCACCTCCACTAATGCATTTTGTAAATTTCACGTTATTTGCTTTCTTCTTTCAGGGTGTTGCATTTACGATGGCCAGCAGTGTATAAGTACTTACCTCGTAGATCTGTGCGGGAGAGCTGGTACCGTATGAATACGATGAGTAATCGTTTTTTTTAAAAAAGTATAATCGTACAGTATATATTTAAGAGGTAAAAAGTTTCGTAGATAAAAATGAAGTAATTATCGACTTTTTGCGATTTTACTGAATGAACTAAACTCCGCAAATCATGTTGCTTCAGAGTACGATGTAAATTATAATCAATCGATCCAACCGGAAAATTTCCGGCTAAATACAGGGTGTCCCCAAAGTAAGTTTACAGTTATTTATTCAGCAATACTTTTAAAATAGGTTTAATTACATACATATAATTACATATTTAATCCCGAAGGTACTCAAAATGTCCACCTTCGATTTGATGCATTCCTGAAACCTGTCCCCAACACTCTCACACGTAGTGCGACACAAGTTCCGGTTAGAACGAATTTCCTTAAAAGCATCATCGATGAAATTCTACAACTGCCGAACATTGACGGGTTTTCCGGAATAAACCTTATCCCCCCCCTAAAAGAAATCCATTCAAGTTATGTTCGGGAACGCACTCAATGCTCCCTCGTCTCCCCATCCAATGATGCAGGTATTGGCGGACCGCCAAAGGATATTGCGGTGGGTGTTGACAAAACAATTCAGCAGAGTAGCACCACAACTTGGATCACCAACGGTTCCCTAAAAAAGTAACTACTTTTGGGCCTCGTGCGATGTGTTAATATCAATTTTCTGTGATTGATCAGGATTCATAATTGCAAGGTTCGTCACCAATAGCCCTCAGGATGTTTACAGTGGGATGTTAACAAACAATCAATCAAAGAAATAAGAAATAGTGTAAGAATCTACATTGAAAAATAAATTGCAGGCTGGAATTATGTTTGGCTATGAAATTAACTTAATTTCTTGAAGATCAAAACGCACATCTTCTTTATTTTAGGACTTTCTTTTTTCTCCTAGCTAAGAATTAATTTTGTTCGCTTAATATATAAAAAGAGTGATGTAGGACGTTTTATAAGGATCTACTTTCTTAAAAAAGGATACGCGTTTTACTCTTTAATATAACATGCGGTAATTTTGCACAGTAAAAATTTCATAATGAATGAGATATTTTTCGGAAATACAGTCGGACCTCTATATAAAGCAGTCGATAAATCCCGGAAAAAAATTCGTTATATGGAAAATTCGTTATATAAAGATTCATCTTTAAATATACTTTATAAACCACATAAAACAAATTTTAAATTCATAAACACTACATATTAAAAAAAGTAATTTTTCACACTTTTTTTTAAAATTAGTATATGCTTATTTTATATATCTTACGCATCAAATAAGAAAGAAAGAAAGAAAAACTGCAAGGAAAACAAGAAAAAAGGATGCTGAAGAATTCACTGTATTTTCAATATTAAGAAAATAATTTTAAACTAAAATTAATGAATTTTAAGGACATTTTATAATTTAAAAAGCATGCAAATAATATTAAACATACATTATTTATAATTAGAACACGGGGACATGGAACAACTCCACTGAGGGTGAAAGAGGATATCGAAGATGTTTCTAGTGAACTGAGAATGCGGTTAAAGGTTGAACTTCTTGACCACCTTAAAATGTGTTAAAGAGAGAATAACTTGAAATTTTTTCAGAAATACTTTAAAAATAGGGAGAACAAAAATTGAATAACAAAAGAAAAAGTTTGTTATATAGAAAATGCACTTCGCTATAGCGAGGTTATTTATGAGGAAAATCGTGAAATGTTCAAGGTTCCAGGCAAAAGTTCACTCTATAGAAAAATTCACAATATAGAGGTTCGTTATATAGAGGTTCGACTGTCATTGCAATTTGTAAATCCTTATTAAAATTTCTAAATCCTCTTTAGTTATGAGTTGTAATTATTGCATGTTTATAAATGATAGAAATTCTTTCAGGAAATAACTTTAAAAAAAAAGAATCAATCTATTACATATAACTGGAAATGTAATACTTACGTTCTGTTGTAGCAGTTTCTTGCATTATAAGTACAATGAATTATTAGGTCTTCTTCCTGGTGGCCGAATTTCTGAAGACTGTCCTTTGTAACCGTAAGACTCATCCATATGTCGCTTAGATCAACAGTTTTACTCCGATATAAGAATTCATCAATAGATTTGTAACAGAATGCTGTAGGATCAATTTCAGAAGGATTCATGGAATTATTTAAATGAAGCGTTTGAGTCATCTGACGAAGCATCTCAAATTGTTTGTCGATATAGCTCTTCAAAGGGGAGAGAGACACGTTAGTAAAATGCAATAATTTTGAGATGGAAAATATACATAATTCATTTGAATTAGAGCCTGTAAGTAACCAATATCATTCAAATCAGGCTACTTGACGTAATTATTTCTTTGTTTAAACGTCAATATCATTTTATTAGTGCACACGCGCGACGTATACATTTTTATAAAAAAGTTAACAAACGAGAGTTTTAGAGGAATTTTTTTTTTTTTTTTTTTTTTTTGTATCACAAACTTTTCTTTATCTAGATTTTAATATCTACTAATATTTTGGCGGGATTTTACAGGTTATCAAATCCATTTTCATCCCTTCTTTGCTTTGTGAGATTTACAAATTGTCTATACCAGTGTCGGTTTATCCATTGGGTGCTTGGGGCGGGCACCCTGGGGCGCGAATAAACTGGACTTAACCAGATTTCTTGGTTATAAATTTTGATCCGCCAGTGACAAGGGCGTCCGTAGATCTTCTGCGCCCAGGGCCCGAAATGAGCTTAAACCGGCACTTATTTCATTATACTATACATATATATATATATAGATATAGATAGATAGATTAATTTTCTCAAAATTAGTTATAATTACTTAAAAATACGTAATACGATACTGAATAGTTACAGCTGGCTTCTATCAAATGTAAGATCCCGGTATAGAGGTTAGCGACGCTGACTGCTGTGACGTTGGGCCTGGGTTCGAATCCCAGATAAGACATGGATGTTTGTATATGTATAGCGCCTTCGCTGCATGGGGGTACTTTAAATAGCCGTCGAGTCGCAAGTCCTTTCGTGAGATTGGTGGAAGGGTAAGAAAGGTGGGAGGCCCTGACTACCCCCAGGGTATTCTCCCTCAAAATTAGGGTGAAACCGAGCTAAATCGTTCTGTCACCTGTATGGTACTCAAAGCTACAGCTAACGACTGGCGTTACTGAGCCCTTTGCCATGGTGAATTTCGCGGGCCTTGATCTGGCCTTTGATGTTCAGGTGGCGTTAGTAACAACAACAAATGTAAGTAAGAAACTTCTGAATTTTGAATAGAATTTTCAAACCAATACAATTAAACCTGTTTTTGTGTGGTAGATAGAGACCGCATAAAAGAAATCGCACAGAAAAGATATTCGAAAATTTCATAAATACTTACATATAACAAAAAATTCTGTCGACATACTACAAAAAAACTTTTTTCATGGGGGGGGGGGGGGGCCCGCATTAAAAAAGTAGCACTTAAAAATATGTCAATTATTTAAGAAATTTATGAGAAAGTACTTCCAAACAAAATAAATAATTTAATTCCACATGGAAACATTTTAAAAACACTTAATTTATCATCGTATTGTAACGAGTCAATCCACGAGCCTTCACTAATCCTCTCGGGGTAAATTGCTTTCTTTTAAATGTTGTTATATTGAAAACTTTCTCCCGAAGAAGACACGGTTTATGTAAATGAAGAGTTATATTTAAGCAACAAATTTTAGGTACGCGAGGTGTGAATGGAAAGTAGCTGTGAGTTACTCGACGATTAATTGCTGAATAATCCAAGAGTATTACTTGACGATTTAGTCAATAGTGTTAGAATTGAATAATAACAACCGGAGGTCGAACAACTGAGAACGGAATTGCTGTAATTTAGACTGTAGATAACCAAAGCGTTTCAAGAGTAAGTTAATTGAATTATAATTAAATATTAAGTATCCTTTCTACCGTATAATTGCTCTTATACTTAGAAATGTGCATTTCCTACCTTGGATATTTAAATGAAGTGAAAGAACAATAAATTAGAATTGTATTGGCTATGGCTGATTTTTAACACCGATAACACCAAACACCGATAAACACAACAGCTCGTTTATCACAGCATACATGGAGAAATTTTCACAAAATGCTCATTCATAATTCACTGCTACTCATCGTAATCCAAAGCGCGCATCTTCTTGTGACGATTTAGTTCAAAATCGCTTTCGTCACTTGAACATACAATTTCAATTGATTTATTTGTTTCAATTGATAAGTTTTTGTGACGACGGTCGATTGGTCAGTTGCTTGTGAATGTCATGATACCCAGATATGCATGCTCAAAGCTCTTTTTGAAATTTATACTCCTTTCAGAATTGGTACCTATTTTAAGAAAATGCTTTTCCGATTTTTTGGAAAGCTAAATCCCAGAATATATTGTATCCGCTGTCAAAGAATCCAGTTCTTCATGTGTCCGTCTTCATAATCTATCAAATTATTGATAATGTCACTGTCATTGAAAGTTTCGTCTTCAATCAAATACGTTCTGTTATTGTGTTGCGAGAAAGCAATGAAACGAGTATTGTCGAGAGAACGTTTATAACCAATTAACAGAGCGTCTTGAAGTGTATATATGTACACACACACTGATAGAAAGATTACAGTGGCGCCCAAACTGTTGAAATTCATACACCGCATTTAAAAAAAGAACGCACAAAAAAAAAATCGTACAAAAATAAAATCGCACAAAAATAAAATCGCATAAAAAAAAGGACCGCACAATAACAGGTTCTACTGTCAATAGAATATTATTCTATAACAGAAATAAAACAATTTGTGCAATTATTTTCAATTGAATCTTTTCTAGTTATCAGAAAATTTTTTCACGGCATTGGTTTGAACAATTTGGGGATTATGTTACGTTTGTGTTTTTATGATATAACTCTCTCTTATCTTTTGATGAAGGAAAACAAACATTTATTCTTATCACAATTTTTCTGCAATTTGTATTGTTAAGAGATTCTGATTATCACTCAGTAAATTCATACCTCTGTTCGATTTAACTGTCCCGTAAGATGTTTACATATTTTTAATGGTTGTAAGAAATAAAATGCTATTGGGAAAGAATAAAAGAAAAAAAAGTCGCAATTTTTTTTGTAAAGCATTTGTGTGTGTGTGATTTATACAGGTTTGAAACCAATCCTTCACTTCGAAAAAGGTTATCTTATTATCGTCTTTTTCATTAACCTCTTAATCGGTCAATTTTTTTACCCAAAATGTTTCAAAGATAAGCAAATCTTTTTTTATTGCATATAACTAAACACCATACTTAATAGAAGGAGAAAATGGAAGAATTTTATTTTAATTTTAAATTGCAAGGCCTTTTAACCCTTTATCGACCGCATTATGATTTACTGCAGTTTTTTTCACGCAATATTTTTTTTTTGGATCACTACATTGAAAATTAAGGGATATACATAAACAAAATACTTAACTTTGGGAAATTTAATCCTTTAGAGCTAATTAATTAATTTAACCTATTCAACTGTAAAATTAATTATATACACTGTTCACTTAAAATAAATAGTCAAATCGTTTTATAAGGTCTTCATTAACATACAAAAAACATAAGACACTTAAATTTTGACATTAACTATTTTTCCGGGACAAAAATGATAATCTCCGCAATCCACTGAAAACGCAATTACTGCTATGAAACTATTCGCTTTCCCCGCTAAAATACTCATCATAGAACCCGTGCTACCATATACTTTAGGAGAGTGGATTTCAAAGAATATTCCTGCTAAGTATTGTCAGAATATTCGTAAAAATGGTTATTTTATGTAATTTTAAAGTGAGTGGTACTTAAAAGTATCGTCGGTCGATAAAGGGTTAAGCGATTTTTTTTTACTTTACAATTATGGAACACAAAATTTCTAAATGTTTGATTTTTGTAAGTACACCCTGCGAGCTATGAAGAATGTTTCATATATCTTTAAAAAAAAGAATTCATATTAGTACTTTTTCAAACGGTTGTGGACTTTGTGTGGGTGCGTACGTTTACGAACAATTTGAAACATGGTGTAATACAAAATCTTATATTGCACAATCAGAAGAGATGTATATCTTTTTTCGGGTTTTCTTTCCATTTTCTTTTCTCCTCAAGCAACAAACTGCACATTGTCTTATCTGAATGATTGTTTTTAATAATGCGGTTAATGATATCAAATTTAAATTCTAGCAGAGTGTGTATGTGTTTTCCCTTCCTTTTTTTACAATAGGTGACATTAAAATTCATGATTGCAACTTAAAAAAATGTGAAAAAGCTCTTTCTGTAATACTTCTTCCTCTTACTTGATAATTTCAAAACTTATCAAGAAAGGTTAACATTACTGAACGATTCATCTGAAGAATAATCCAGGTAATCAGTAGATGTGGCTCTGAATCTGTATCCGAATTTAATTTATCCTTTCACAAGAAAAGGTTTTCGTTGTGTTTTATCCATAATTACCAAAAAAAGAAAGAAAAAGAGCTGTTCTGGTTTAAAGGAACAAGTATTGCATACAACAGAAGAAAAATTTTAAAAAATCTAAATTCCTGCATATCTATGAAAAATTCCCACCTTTATCACATAGAAAATGCCGAATGAAAAGCATTACAGTACCATAGACAAACTATGCCTTCTTTTAAAAATATTAGCTCCAAATAG
>BMAV01024541.1:106670-122523 GCA_019973955.1 Trichonephila inaurata madagascariensis
GGGATGCTCTCGGCCGTGCTGTATCTTCACGTTTCCCACCTCCAGCCACTCTTATTGAGCTGGAAACTGCTCTACAAGAAGAATGGCAATTGCTTAATTCTGCGGTGGTTGACCACCTAATTGAAAGCATGGTCAGAAGGTGTAAACTTTGCATACAGATGAGGGGGGATCACATACCCTATTAATGTCGTTTTTTTTCATTTTATGCTGTTTATTTTCACTTTATACATAATTCTGTTTAAATCTCCAGTATGACATTATCTGATAACTTACAAAAATTTAATATTGTTTTCATTTCTGTATATAATTATTGATTTTATTTTATTTATAAATATATATGCTACTTTATTGCCAAATTTTGTGTCAATCAAAGCAGTATTTGTTGATTTTTTTGCATTTTACATCTTCGTGCTTAACTTTTGGAAGTGAGTGTAAATAACATAAGAATAGCTATAAATAAACAACAAAAATAGTAATAAATAAATAACATAATAATCATAAATAAATAACAATAATACTTATAAATAAGTAACAATATTAATATAAATAAATAACAATAATAAGTATAAATAAATAACAATATATTAATATAAATAAATAACAAAATATGTAATAATATTTATAAATAAATGTTAAAAGAAACAATTATAAATAACGAATATTATATGATTATATTACTCATAGTAATAATTGCATTTTTGTATTACATTATGAATAAAATAATTACATAATGTATGCTAAAATTAATTAAGAATTCCAATGACAAAGTAGTGAAAGCTTGCAATATGAAACTTGCACTGCAAGTTCCTTCAACGAATTTCATCGAACAAACAACGTAAAAAAAGACATTTTTAAAACGTAAAATTTAACGAAAATAAACGATTTATAGCGATAATTAAAAGCACAACACTTATTCTTCTAAGAAAAAAATATTCTAATACTCACTCGTTTTAGAAATATCCATATTCGAAAATAGCACAGAATTAAACAGAAGACGCAAACAATAGAAAATTCACACTGAAAATGGTTAAATTTTTACAGAAATTAGAAATTTTTATTAAAATCGTCTGAAATTAATAGGGTTACAGCGGGAAAAAACCAATAAAAGTTATTTCTAATATACGTTATCCCCATAGCAACCACATCGACAGACGATAAAAATATTAAGGTAACCATATTGTAATGTTATCACCCATCTTGGTGAACATAAACAACAACTTTGCGCTTTTACCCCCGATATCAAATTAGCTTTCCAAATAGTATAAAATACAAGAAAATTATACTATAATATGAAACAAAAATTCAAAAAAAAAAAAAAAAAACCCGAATCTTACTTATTGTTTTTCGAGCGCAATAATGATAAACATTTGTGTATTAGTTTGATACAATGGTAAAGGTTGTGAAACTCAGGTCTAGCTGTAAATTCAGGAAAAGGAGTCACTAGAGAGAATACACTACTGTGAGGATGCTGTGTGTTAAGCACAAAAAATTAGGCCTTACATAATGTAGTATGAAAGGTGAATGCGTTTCAGGTCAGATGTCATTTATATTCATTAATTGTGGCTCAAAATTGCGAATTCTATCACCATCAACCCTCAAGTAACTGTAAAGTGTGACTCTAATTCAAAATCAGGGGCGTAGCTACCGCCGTATCAGCCGTGTCAATGATACGGGGCTCCCAAGCTACAGGGCCCCCGTGTGTGAATACAGTACCACTAAGAGGACTTTCATTTTTAAAAAAAGGACTCCGAAGGAGTTTTGATACATGGCCCGTTCAGAACTAGCTACGCCAGTGCTCACAATGAAAGAATTGTATAAAACAGTAATTGCTAACGATTTCAGTAATTTACTGTACAAGAGGGTGGATGGGTGGTCCATGATTCCGTAAGGTAAGAAATGAACAAGAGGGGCCAAACGATGTCCCTATCCTTTCCTTAAGGCTGTCAGTCCAGGACTCGGGGGATCCACAGGTGGTGAATAATGGAAAGACTCTCCAAACAAGAAAAACAAGGAAAGGGAAAAGAGAAAGAAAATTAAGGGAAAATCCTTCTTGAAACGAGGTAAGAACTGAAGGAGGAAGAGGAGTGCTCTGGAAGTAGAAGGGGGCGTAACTATTTGAATTGCCTAGGGAGCCAGGGAGGTTAAAAATGGCCCTGAGAGGAGGAAAATGACACCTAAACTGGTACCTCTTTCTTAGCTTCCACGCTGTGGGACGTGAGGACTTTGAGGCTTATCTTTTTTACCGATCTTTAACAAGTTCTTGTAAGTCGTGGTAGCCGAATGGTCCTGGTCACCAGTACGCCTTTGACGTTGTTGCAGTTGAGCTTTGGGTTCAAGTCTTGATGCCTCTAAGACTCATAATATAGATGAGCTAGGGAAAATTAAAACTGTCGAGGCTCATAGTTCTTGCATTTGTGTGCTGTGTACCAGCTCCGGTATCGTCCTCGACACTTGACAGTGGTTCAAAATTATGCTGGTAATAGCCGTTATGTTGCTTCTGAGTGAGACGTTGATAAACAAACAATCTCAACAAACTGACATTTTTACATTATCTTTGATAGATTTGGAACTCAACCAAAGAGGTAAAAAAATATTTCAATTAAATAATTTATGTTAAAGAATCCTCGGCAACACGACCACAAAATGTCACTGTTTAACTTTGGGTACACATAATTGTAATATCTCTTCTCAATGCGTACATTTTTATCAGGAATTATGAAAATAATTAATACATTAATATTTTATTTTTGGATATCATTATATAAATGAATTTTTTGTTGAAACAAGCTATTAAGAAATATACAATACGATGACAGTTCTAATAGTACACTCATTCTAATGAACTAAATCTTACAAGGGCTATTACCTGAATGGATAGTTAAAATTAAATAGAAAATCCTGCTTATATATAGGAAAAGAAAAGAAGCAGATCTGAGTTTTAAAATGAAAAATAAAGTAACCAAACTATTTATAAAAATTATCGACCAACTGTTCAATTTTCTCTAAAATATTTGAAATCACAATATATAAAATACTTCTCCACCAAGTTAATAACATAATTTCTCTCCCATCTCATGCCAAAGCGTCCGATGATTACAAATTTATTTTGCTTGATGAGTAAAATTAAATCCACATTTAAAAACAGCTGTCAACTTGGTGTTATTTATATTGATTTTTCTAAGATTTATTGATTTTGGTATTCTTTTAAAGAAATCAAAAATTATCAGTTTTCATGTTCCTCTTGTTGTGCGTGTGTGATTGATTATATATATATATATATATATATATATATATTCTTATATTTAAGTAATCAAGCACTTACTATTTATTTTCATAATACGGTAATGTTATATCACGGTTCACAAATACATTAGTTACCCGGTTTACTTCGAATCTTGCTTTTTATGTTGTATTCATGATCTTTATAGTATTTTAAAATTCTCTGAGATCTTTTATTGGTGACGACTTCAAATTATTTAGGTTAGTACAGTCTAAAATCGATACTGTGCTTTTATAAAATGGCTTGAATAATATGTTTCAATGGTGCATGGATAACAAGTTACTTTTACATATTGAGAAGTGTAGCATTCTTAGAAATTCCTATATAATCAATAATATCTCCATATTTAATATTCTAAATCAATTACTTATCTTGGCATTATATTTAACATTAAGCTTAATTTTACATAACGTATTGATGGCTTGGTCCTTAAAAAGGTGTAAAAAACTCGGTTTTCTCTAACGCAAAACTGGAGCATTTTCCAATGAGCTTGCCTTAAGGATTTCATATTTCAGCTAGAATCTTGAATATTGCATTTTTATTTTGGATCCATATTAAAGATAACTGAAATCGAAATTCTTGAGAAGATGCAAACTAGGTTCAAGAACTATTTGATTTGCAGAAAAAAAATCATTTTTATTCGTTGAATTCATTATCCTCCCATCTGCGCTACATGTTTGATATTTTGAGTTTGAAAATCAAGACGGCTTTCTTGCTTTTATATATATAGTCATAAATACTGAGATTGGCTGCATTATAATATTTTAAGCAGTATTCATTTTGCTTCACCAGTGAGAAGTTTAAAAACAGTTGCTAATTTGAGATTTAGCTGATGATAGCTATAGATTTATAGCTGATGTAATTACATAATTTCTTACTATATAATTTTTTTTAAAAAGAAATTAACAGATTTTCTGAAGATCTTGAATTTAATATTTTTAGTAACTCCTATAATATTTATTACTTTTTATTCTCAATATTTTTAGTGTTCTTTTGTGTGCGTTTTTTTTTTTTTTTTTTTTTTTTTTATTTTTTTTTTTTTTTTTTTTTTTTTTTGTCAAGCACTTTAACTGTTAAAAAAAATGTAAGCTTAAAAAAGGTTTTTTTAATTAAACAAAAAATAAAAGTAAAATAAATATTTTAGGGACTTTTATACTGACATGCAGTGGAAAATACATAGTGTTACATTGAATACTTCATCTTCTGAAATAAAAAAGCATAGAAATTAAATTTTAAGCAAAACCGCATTTTGTAATGTATTAAAATGAATATTTTAAAAAAGCCTTAATAAATAGATCCTCTATTAATCAGTTCGACTTTCTTAGCTTAAAAATAGTATGATGCACAAGTGTGTAAGTGGCCTTCCCCTCTCCCCCTGTTTTATTGTTAAAACATTTATTGTTGTTGAATCTTTATTTTAAAAAAATGAACTTTAATTTCCTTAAAAGAATTCTATATCATGTTACTTGTTTTTTGATAAAATATTTTTTTTTAACAAAAAGAAAAACATATCTTAAAAATATTATCAAATAAAATAGTAAAGTTTTCTAAGCAAATTTGACTTCAATTTCAGATATTTGTATCTGAAAAACATTTTTCTCCATTAAATTTACACGCGAGTCTTTCATATATATTAGAGAATGACATAGAAAAAAATTGCAAAAGCAGTGTTTGCTCTTCTTTCCCATTTGTATATTTTAAACTATGAAATATTTTGAGTTATTATATATATATATATATATATATATATATATATCAGGGTTTATTTGTGTGATTTGGTATATTCCTATTATATTTATAGAGTATCATTGCAGTGTTGGTGCTGTTAAATTTTTTTTAATTAAATTAAAATTTGTGTTAAAGTAAATACTTGACCAAATTTCGAAGAAAAAAAAAGTCTGGAAAGGACTCTTCAATTGTTCTTAAAACATTTACTTCACGAAATTATTTATGCCACGTAATTCGTTATTCAAAAAATATGATTAATTTCATTTTATTATCGCGTCTTAAAAATAATTATGAATTCTGAAATTGGGATCATAATACGAAAAGAAAACTGAGAATTTCAATCACATTTCACTGAAATCAATTCAACTGTTAAAAATTCAGTCACTTCCATGAGCTTTAATTTCATTGCTAAACGTTCTTTAGTGCAAAAATTTGCTAAGATAACAATAACATTATGCAATTACTTGTTACAAAATTTTCTTCAAAAAAGGACTAAAACAGCTTTCTAAGAAAATAAAGTTCACAGAAAAAGCTATCTTAATGTACAACACTGGCAGGAAATTTTAAAAGAAGAAATATTCTTTGGAATTCATTAAATACTACTTTTTTAAATCTGTATTTATTCATAGATTCGTCAAATTACAAACCTCTTAGTTAAGAGTTAATTAAGATAAGTAGAAAACACAATGAAGAGTCAAGTGAAAAAATTTCGGTTAAATATTCCTTTGTGTGATACCTTATAGTAAGATTCTTAAAAATTACCTTTTTATCTTGCGATTGATAAGTTTTGTATATTTTTTTAGGCTTTTTTCTTAAATTTTGAACTTTAAGTCTCAGTCTTGACTCTTTTTATTCTGTTAGTAGATTTCCGCGCACTTGTTTATCTAATATAAATAAAAAATAAATTTGCCTAGTGCTTTTTTCTTTTTTTTAAAAAAAATGGTAATTATTTTAACATTTCAAAACAGCAATTTATTTAAGAAGAATTATTTTTGTAAAAATACACAGAACATATTGTACTTGTTTTTTAATTGATGATATTTCCCATAAAGACAGATTCTTATAATAACAAAATTAGTAAGAGTAATGAATATTTTAAAATGAGCTGACTGTTATTATTTCATTTTAATTTTTATATTAATATCTCCGAAACAAAGCTATAAATTATATCTATATATGTGAACTGCATACAAATTTACTACTTGAAATAGGGATTTTAATTAATATTATTCTTATTCAATTAGAGAGGATATCATAATAAAAATTCCAACGATAAATATTAAGGCAATCATTAAAACCTACCACATTAATGTACATTATTCATTTTGAATTTGCTTAGTTAATGTCTAATTTAACCCTTTATCTACCGACGGTACTTATAAGTACCACTCACTTTAAATCCACATAAAATAACCATTTTTACGAATATTCTGACGATACTTAGCAGGAATATTCTTTGAAATCCACTCTTCCAAGATTTTTGACAGCACGGGTTCTATGATGAGTATTTTAGCGGGGAAGGCGAATAGTTTCATAGCAGAAATTGCGTTTTCAGCTGACGGCGTTTTCAGCGGATTGCGAAGATTATAGTTAATGTAGATAGTTAATGTCAAAATTTAAGTGTCTTATGTTTTTTATATGTTAATGAAGACTTTATGAAACGAATTGACTATTTATTTTAAGTGAACAGTGTAAATAATTAATTTTACAGTTGAATATGTTTAATTAATTCATTAGCTCTAACGGATTAAATTTCCCAAAGTTGAATATTTTGTTTATATATATCCCATAATTTTCAATATAGTGATCCAAAAAAAAAATATTGCATGAAAAAAACTGCAGTCAATCATAATGCGGTAGATAAAGGGTTAAGTAATAACAAAAAAATTTGAAAAGAAATACATTTCAAACTCTTCATCTTACCATCCATGATGCATTCTTCTTTCAACAAGTTTTAAAAAAATCTTCAACGGTCATAATTTTGCACTCGTCTAATCTCTGAAAGTCCCACTCAGTATGCTCGAAGTCATTATTTGACTTTTAACGCTTTTGCTATTCGGTTTATATAGGAGTGGTCTTACCGTAAGCCACTCCCCTTACTTAAAGTAAACATAATCTTGTTTGGGGGAAAAAATTGAATGTAGCGAGAGTGTTACAATCGATTACAAGATGATTGCTAACATCCACTGGCTTTGTGTTCAGGGAGTATTGACAAATTGAGTGATCTTTTTTTTTAGATCATTTAAGAAATCCTTTTTGTCTTCCCGATCTATAAGACCAGGGGTCGGCAAACCGCAGCTCTTTGCACAGAAGGTTGGAAAAAAAAAATCTCTTATATATTTACAAATACACAATCAGACCTCTATTTAACAAAGTCGTTAAATCCAGAAAAAAAAATCGTTGTAAGGGAAATCCGTTAAATAGAGATTCATCTTTAAATATACTTTGTAAACCATTCGAAACAAATTTTAAATTAATAAATGCTATTAGTATTTTTAAAAAAAGTAATAATTCCAATTTTTTTTTTTTTTTTTTTTTTTTTTTTAAATAAAAAAAAATATTTAAACAAAAAAAAGAAATCTGCAAGGAAAGCAAGAAGAAGGAGGGGAGGGGGAACATTGTCCAGAAATACATTGTATTTTCAACTTTAAAAAAATATTCTATATTAAAATTGATGAATTTTAATGACATTTTCTAATGTTAAACCTTCAAGTAAATTTCAACATAATTTTTTTACAACCAGTAATTTTAAGCATATGTTCCATGCGTCCTTTACTGGTAAAGTGTGTTAATTTTGTTTGTTTTCTCTTATAATATCTGTGCAATGCAACCCCACTGTCATCCGCCTGGAATTGTTTCAAATGATTTCATCCTACGAAGGTCTAGAAGTATTTTAAAAATAAGGGGGAAAATCGGATCACAAGAAAATAAAATTCGTTAAACAGAAAATGCATTTCGCTATTTAGAGGTTATTTTACAAAGAAAATTGTAAAATGTTCTTGATTCCAGGAAAAAGTTCGCAAGCAAGAGAAATTCGTAAAATAGAGGCTCGTAAAACGGAGGTCCGACTGTACATTGAAACATCCGACTAGTTTAAGATGTTACTTCTGTATTAAATTGTTTTCCGTACATATAGAGGTTTTTGAGGATCATAGAAAATATCAGAACGACAGTCGGACCTCTATATGACGAAGTCGCTAAATCTCGAAAAAAAGTTCGTTACATGGAAAATTAGTTATATAGAGATTCATCTTTCAATATACTTTATAAACCACAAAAAAAACTTTTAAATTCATAAATACCTACATACACTGTAAAAAAGTAATTATTCACACCTCTTTGTAAATTAATATTTATTTATTTTATATATCTTACTCATCACAAAAAAAGAAAGAAAGACTGCAAGGAAAACAAGAAAAAAGAAAAACGAGGAACACACGGTATTTTCAACGTTTGGAAAAAAATGTTATATAAAAATTAATGAATTTTAAGGATATTTTCTAATTTAAAGCATACAAGTAATTTTAAACATACATTATTTTCTAAATAGAAATTGTTGTTTGACTTTTCAAGGACACGGGGACACGAGATTACTCCACTGAGAGTGAAAGGGGAAATAGAAGATGTTTCTAGTGAACTTGATAATGGGGTTAAATGTTGCACGGATGAAACCACCAGAATTCTATTGCTCTCGGCGAGTTAGGCACCAGATTTATGATCACCATAAAATGTGTTAAAAAGAGAGAATAACTTGAAATGTCCAGAGATACTTTAAAAATAGAAAGAAAAAAAATTGATTCACAAGAAAAAAGCTCGTTATATAGAAAATGAACTTCGCTATTGGGAGGTTATTTTACGAAAATCGTGAAATGTTCTTGGTTCCAGGAAAAAGTTCGCTATATAGAAAAATTCGCAATGTAGAGGTTCGTAATATGGAGGTTCGACTGTAATTCAAAACCAGTAAAAGTCAAATTGTCTGGTAAAAATGTCCCCATTATTAGAAGCTCCTCAAAGTGATTTCCATCAACGTCCACTGCCACTGAAGATCAGTCATGTAGAGGAGCTGATCCACGTTAAATATGTCGAAGCTCAAAGTCTTCCCGTTGCGGTGGTGTGGTAGTTTGGAGAGGAGGTGAGAAACTCATCCAGGCGTCATCCTCGTCACTTTGTGATATGGCCCCCTTTGGTGACCATATCTTTGATTGTCAGCATGAGCTAGAGGTGTGGGGTTCTCTGAATAAACAGACATTTTAAATTCTTAATATGACTTTATTAAGAATAGAACTTAAACGTCTTACAATTTAGATAAATTTAACTAGTGAGAATCTAGAATGAACCAACACACAAAAAGATAGCTAAGCAGAATCGCATAACTTAGACCACTTTCTCTAAATAATTATTCAATCCGCTTACTCTCACTTTTAATTATATTACAAGTCCTAATATCAAATAATCAATCCTACCTTAATCCAAACTAAGATTCGATCTCTCTATATGGAAACGTCTGGGCGGCCGTGCAATGGTATGCACCTTGTAATGATGGCTGGGTTTCCAGGTAACTTTACTATAGACTGTCAATTCACGCTTGTATCTCTTCCAAACATAACATTCATCAAATTGCCATTCTGCTTACTGAAACTTCTGTTCTTTTAAAAGCTATCTTATTTGCATTTCTTATTCGCATTTCGCTTCTTGGGTTTTGGTTGGGAAAGAGTTGCCATTAATCTTGGCCATCAAAGAACCCAGAGGTTATGTTAAAGAAAAGACGCGTGAGCCCGTCACAATTTGACCAAGGTTCCAAATTACGAGGTCCGTCAGCAATAGCCCTCATATTGCTTTACGTTAATAAACACTCACTCCCTCACCCAACAAAGCTTAAATATTTATATACCAGCTGGTATGCCCGTTCTTCGCACGAGTGAATTGAAAAATTAAACAATACAGATTGAATCATAAAGAAGTTTTTAATGAGTTAATTTTACGTGAATTGCAAATTAAACAACAACAACAACAAAAAAAGTTTTTTGCATATCTCAGCTGAACAAAAAAAAAACATGTTTGTTAAATTTTAAGTCTGTAGATCTAATAGCTGATAAAAGGGATTTTTATTTATTTATAACTCCCCGTTACTCTCTTGTCGGTCCATTTTTGAAAAGCTGATCTTCCTAAAAGAAATTTCTGAAAGCATGAAAAAGTCCCCGATTTCTGAAAAGCTTTCTAAGCTGATCTCTGCTCAGCAAAAGTAACACATTGTTACACATTTTGCATTATGAACGCTTTAAATAGAGTAAATAATCTATATCTGGAAGTTTAATACGTTAATATTACTTTCTGTTGCATTTATTTTATGTTAAAATCTTGCCACCACCTCTCCCTTCGAAATCTAGTTTATTTCTGAAATAAAAAAAATAGTGATTACACTGATCAAAGGAATAAATTAAAAGCGAGCGCACACTGAGACATGGCGTACACAAAACAAAAAGGAAAAGTTTTGTTTCACACATAAAAGATAGATATATGCTGTCGCGGGTTTTTTTGCAGATGGCAGAATTTTTTCCAACTTATTTCACAATTATCGTTATATTTTGGACACTTCACACAATATCTTTATAAATTATAGCCTATGTGTTGTTCTGATGTATAAACTATATTATTGAAAAGTTTCATTAAAATCCATTCAGTTGTTTTTGCGTGAAAGAATAACAAACATCCATACATACAAACTGTCGCGTTTATAATATTAGTAAGGATATGAATTCGGGCACACGTATGAATGTGGGACAAAAGAGATGTACTTAAATCCCCTATAGAAAGATATAAAAACCCTCTCCGTATGTTCTGACATGCTTAAAAATTATTAAAAAAAAAAAACGTTGAAACGACTTTTACGTGAAAGAACAACCAAAGAGTCAATTTTAATTATTAGTATGAACACACATAAAAATTAAGAATAAAGCGCTTACACTATTATTAATACGAAAAATGTTCACGAAACTTAATTTCCAACAGTAGGATATTTTGACAAAGGTTCTGCTTGCATTGAGGGGAACGGAAATAAAAATATCTTCGGTAGTTCTTAGTTTTTAAAGGAGTGGAAAGTGTTACTTTTTTTTGTGTAAAATATATATCATTTAAATAGTATAAAAAATATTAATTGGTGCACGGATAATTTTGATCACGACTGCTATCCAACTCTCCCTTTTTTCATGCTCATACGTATGAATAAAAATGGCTCTTTGATACCATGATCATGATTTTGTACAAAATTAAAAACATTTTGAGCACTTAGCAATCGGCACCATGTGTTAATCATTGTGTATGACATTATTGCTAATGTACTAAGGTGCGTTAAAAATAATTCTGAGTAGATTTTGTTTCGGATAGTTTGAATTCTTTTCATGGGGGTGGTAGCTGCTTTACCCCAGTTTGGGACTACATAAGTTATCAATCTCATATACCTAACTAACAAAGTTCTAAATAGTAACTAAATGCAGTATTCATAAAAACCACTTCTACAGATGAGAAAAACACATTTATTACAATTTCATGTATAAAGTTTATTCCTGTAATATAATGAACAAAGCCATTTATTTTATCCATCTTTGTGATGGAAATCGAGGGATCTAAAATCTTGGTATTATATATATATATATTTCGTGCTTTATATGACTTAAGTAGGATTGATCCTGCCCTTTTATTTGGAATTAAGGGAATAACAATGCATTCAATCTAGAAAAAAGACCTGGCATTAAGCGAAACAAAGATCATGGTCAAGGTGCAGAATGATCTTTCGGACCCATTGAAAATAAGAAATGGCGTTCGACAGGGAGGTGTACTAGTACTCTTCTCTTTAATCTATCATTAGAAAAAGTGGTAAGAGATTCCAATATCAATACCAGAGAAAATATCTTTAATAAATCAAAACAGTTGTCGGCTTTTGCTGATGACATTGATATTATTGCGTAAACACCCACCGCACTAAGACAAGCCTTCTTATCTTTAGAGAAAGAGACCCGCAGGATGGGACTGAAAATCAATGAGAATAAGACCAAATGCACTAAATCATGTTTAAATCATTCCCACTTTAATAGTAGAGAGTATCCTTTTGAAGCTGTTTCACTTATTTAGGTTCGGAAATTAACAATAGAAGCGATTGTGTAGTACTGAAATCCAAAAGAGAATCACTATGGCTAATAGATGTCTTAATGGAATACGAAAATACATGCAATCGAATTGAATCGAAAGAAAAACAAAGGTTCTATTGTATAAAAGTCTTTTAAGGTATCCGGAACCGTGATTTTAAAAAAGCGCATAAATGGATAATTTTCATGATATTTAGCGTCACTTAGATTAGAATGCATTTATAAAATTGTTTTAAGGACACATTATGACAAAAAAAAATACTTAAATATAATATTTTGGCAAAAAATTAACTTAGAATAACCTTTTTTCAAAACGTTCTCCTTTTATAAAAATGCTTCTAAAATAATAATATTTTGCCTTTATATAGCTCAGACCTCTGTACAGAGGCTCAACTATGATTTTTGAAAAATTCACATTATTTTTAGAGTTACCACCAATTGCAATAATTATCGGCGTTTTTTTTCTTAAAATTTCTCTTCTCTGTTGTCGTAAAACATGGATAAACCCACTTCTAAGATATATATTTCAAAAATTCTAGTTGAGCCTCTGTACAAAGATCTGAGCTATATATAGGCAAAATATTATTATAATACAAGTATTTTTCATAGAACGAGAATATTTTGAAAAGGGGTCATTCTATGTTCATTTTTTGTCAAAATATTGTACTTAAATAATTTTTCTTGTAATAATATTATTAAAACAATTTTATATACATTTTCTAATTTAAGTGCCTCTAAATATCATAAATACTACCCATTTATACTCTTTTGCAAAATCACGGTTCCGAATGTAGTCGGATACCTTAAGATTAGTATCAACTATCTTATCGTATGTGAAACTTGATCCATGTCTCGAACAGATCAGATCGTGATAAGTATCTACGCGAAAGGAAGATTTTAAGATTTATTTTTGGAGGAATTCAGGAAAATGGAATGTGGTGAAGAAGATCAAATTTAGAGCTCTATCAATCATATGAAGAATCTGACATTGTTAACTTCATCAAAATACAATGAATGGGCAGGTCACATTGTCAGAATGGACGAAAACCGCATCACTAAAAAAAATTTCAATGCCCAACCAATTGGCACATGAAGAAAGGGCAACCCAAATCTTAGATGGGTTGATGGACTAGAAAAAGATCTCCTAATTTTGAGAACTAAGAATTTGAAAACATTAGCTAGAAAAAGACTGGCCTGGAAAAGGCTTCTTGAGAAGGCCAAGGTCCACCCTGGGTTGTCGAGCCACTGAGGAAAAAAGGAAATCTAGAAAAAAAGGAGAAATTTTTTCCTATTGACAATTATTTAGAAAAACTTCCCGGAAATGTTTTTCTAGTTGTTGCAGATTGTATCTGTGTCTTCCCAGATCCGAAGGAAAGACTTGCAAAATTGTGAAAGTAGACTTGACAGTTTTGGTCTAATGCAGCGTTTCTCAAACTGTGGGGCACGCGATAACCTTGCGAGAGGGGCGCGAGCATATTGAAAATAAAAGGTTTAAAAAATAATTTTTTGGAATGAAGTAAAACAAAATACTTTCTGACATAATAAAAAACACACATTTACACGGATATAATTTATATATATCATCTGGTGATCATCAAAAATGAAAGATTCCACTTCAAACACTCATTAGCTATCTTTGATCTTATAACCAAATAAAAAAAGACATTTTGTTTGCTTTGCTGTAATTCCACGATGAGAGATTTTTTTTTATATTAAGTTTCTTTTAACCCCTAAAATACTACTTTTGATTATCATATATTTGACCTTCAAACTTACTGGTATGTTTCACTTCGTCTCTTTTTCTTTTAGGAAAGTTGTAAATAATATTTTTCTGTTGGTTTTATTTCCATGTGAATGAGTTTTATGATATATGGATAAGCATATTGAGCACTTTGAAGGATTATTTGGCCAAGATGTATTTTTATGAGTATTCTGAAACATAATGCATAATGAAAAACGTTTTACACAATAATTTTTTAGAACTGACATCGATATTTTAATATTGAATACACTTTTAACATGAGAGCGATTGCCTTAGGTGCAGAGTCAACCCAGGCTCACGAAATCATTAATTCTGGGAAAACTGTGTATTCGTTAGCATTAACCTTGACAGTATCCTCCTATTAATGGGAACTAAAAGGAATTTGTCACAAATATGCCTCTTTTTTGAGAGTGGCAAACGTTTTTTTACAATCAAGGTACTTGTTTTGATCGAGTTCCCTGCACGCGACCACTTTTGTTCAAAAATATTTTTTATGAACATGCTACACTTTCCCCCATGAATAACTTCGTGATTTTAAATGCTGTGTTGTGTACGACTTATTATGGTTTATAAATGTAAATGAGCAGAATATTAAAAAAAATGGGCATCTGTGATCTCTATAGAAGGAAGTTGAAACTGATCAAGCAACTTAAGAACCTGCTGAAATAATGCATATTAATCAAGATAGCGAAAGTAAATATGAGAAAAGCGATAGATATGATACGTTTGAGTTGAGTTGAAATGTTCAAATGCTGCCTTAAGAACTCTATGAAGAAAACTATGAAGCCATAAATGTAGCATTTCGCCTTGTCAAAAAGACACTAGGATGAAAAAGGTCAAAGTGCTGTTTGTAGATCATCAAACTACAGCAAAACTACAATAACGTGCACAAAATATGACAATTTTGCTGGAAAATTACGTTCCTGTAGTGTTAGCGAAAAGTGTCTATGATTTATGTCCTTTATTAAGGGCACGCACATTTGTAACATTTTCTTTAGTTTTATTGGATTTTTTCTCAAATTATCAAAGAAAAATTGAAAAGTCGTCCTTGAAAGTAGGTAAGTATATTTTCTCTTAATTAAATTATTCACTGGAATTATGATTTTTATCGTGTATAGCAATAATAATTATAAAATAAATTATAGTTTAAAAACAAACCAAAAAACACGCTTTTAAAGGGAATCGAACTAAAAAGTAAAAAAATAAAAATATATATTGCTTAAAAGTAACATATACAAAATTTAATACTTATCTTGTTAATTTGTACGGTTTATAATTATAATCGTATTGTAGCTGTAGCGCCAAAGTGCATTATTATTGCATTCAATACATTATTATTTGGGGGTGCGCGATAAAAATTATGATTGAAAATTGGGTCGCCAGTAGAGGAAGTTTGAGAATCACTAGTCTAATGCCTAAAGAACACAGCTTTTTGTACAAAATGTATATTTGCTTGAAACTCCGACCAATAGCGGGTTATTATTATTATTATTAAAGACAGATATATAAAATAATTTCCGTGCACCACAAGTATTACAAGGGGCTTACAGAAGTAAGTAAAACAAACAAAATAAGATAAATAAACTAAAAAGTAAATAACAAACAAAAGTTACGAAATAATGAAACAACAAAAATAATTTACAAAAACAAAAATACATTACAAAATAAAACAATTACGTAACAAAATCAATACAACGAAGTTACGAAAACAGAGAAATGAAAAATTTACAAAAAATTACAAAATCAAATCAATGAAGATGCAAAATAATGTAAACGAAGCTTTACTTGAAGCAAGTTGTGAAAAATTAGGAGGCCAGTTGATGTAGAGATGTTGATTTGAGTAATGCACAACATTTTTAGAGTTGGTTCTTTTGATTAACCGATTCCCCGATTTAACATGTTTATCTCCATGGTTAAGAATCATCAATAGAAGTTACTTAA
>BMAV01024541.1:133194-153182 GCA_019973955.1 Trichonephila inaurata madagascariensis
CACCCAACCTTTGTCACAAAAACTTATCTCTTACTTTATGTTGCCAAAAAAAAATCAATTGAAATTGTACCTTCAAGTGAATGAAAGCGCGATTTTGAACTTATTCATTACAGGGCTTTGGATTACGATAAGTAGCAATGAATTATGTATGTGCATTTTGAAAACTTATCCGTATTTACAATGAGAAACTATATGTTTTTAAAATGTTTCCATGTAACGGTAACGGTTATACATTTACGTGGAACCTTAGAGAAAGCTCTGTTATCCACTCCTCATAATAAATTGAACAGAGAAGAATTTGTTGAAGTAATACAAAAATAAAAAGCAGTCCACATTAAATGCAGCGCAACAGCGCTGGTGGAGGGGTAGGTGGGAAACCACTCTCCCAGTTGATTTAGTTTCTGTTTCACTTTCCTATGAAAACGAAGAGAAAATTACGTCACATCTCCATGACAGCAAAGCCCGTCTATGTTTCCATGTGTAATATTTAATTATTTATTTGGTTATGGAAGTACTCTTACATAAATTTCGTAAATAATTGGCATATTTTATAAATGCGACTTTTTTTATGCGGTTCCTATCCACTGCATTAATAAAGTTTTCTGTAGTATTTCCCCTAATTAGTTTGTTTTATGTAAGAATTTATGAAACTTTTGAAAATTTTTTGTGCGTTTATTTTTATGCGGTTTCTATCTACTGCACAAAAACAGGTTCAACTGTACTTCGCATTATAGTTCTGATTGAATTTTGTTTCTGTAAAAATGAGGTAACGTTTTCATAGCTACCTCAAAATTTATTTCTTACGAAATTTAATTTTAGTGTCGCGTGAAGTAAAACCATATTTATGGAAAAATAAGTAATTCGCGCGTTCCTATCAAATTTTGTTAAAGCAAAAACATTTGTATATTCAAGTAAAATTAACGAAAAATCATATCGAAAAGTAAAAACAAAGGAAAAAATTTTCCCTGCTTAATGTTTACAAAATATAAAAAAGACATTTTTTAACACTAGGAAATTAGTCTTATTCCCCCCCCCCCACTTCTCTGTGTACGACAAGTGATAACACAGAATATTATTTTTTAATTCGGGATCATGTAAAAAACAAAAGTAGACTGTGTGGAGTAAATGCACAAATCTTTATTCTGCAATATTTTAGACGAGTCACGAGGAGTACTGGTGATGGATTTCGTAATTTTTATCTAGCACCCTCCTCTCCAAACATCCACATCATGCCAATGAGAGGACTGCTAGCCAGGACAAATTCAATGTGCAAATGCCCCTTTGCACGGTGGGTCTTCAATGACATCAGGACTCAAACCCGAGACCATGACCACTAAGCTACAGAACCCATCAAGTTTCCTTGAAGCTCGTTACTATCAATGTTATTGTTACTGCCATTTTTTTTTAATGGTGAGCTTCGAAAACCTTGTTCCCCTCAGGGGGCTCACCTTCTTTAGGTGAGTACGGGTTTCACGCTCCCGAGGTGCCCTAGTGATCTTTTTCTCTTCCTAAGGGGTTTACTGTCTTTGGTAAACATGGGCTTCACGAACCCAGGGTACCCTAGTGATCTTTCTCTATTTTCGGCCCTACTTCTTGCCATTCAAATTTCCCTTTTCTTCTTTTCCCGTCTAGACCACAGACCTATACAAAAAAAATGAACCTAGTTCAAATTTTGTTTTTTCTAGTGAAAAAACATACGTTTTACTACTAACATATTATGGTTTAGATTTTCTATTGCGTTAATTTAGTTTCTTTTTCGTATATTTATTTTACTACTTTGATTATGTTACTTTATTTGTTTTCGACTAACAACGTTGGTTTTCCGACCCGCATGTTTGCCGTGTGCGGCGTCCCGTAAGGGGGAAAATGGTGTTCTGGGGATCCTTTGCGTTCCCTTTGCCCACGCTTCTCCAGTATGGAGGAGATTAGTGACCTAGGGATACCTCTGCGTTCCCTTTGGCCCACGCTTCACTGTAGACGGGTGGCAGGAGTGAGCCCGCTCCTGTCAATCGGCTGGTAGTACCTCTCTTCGGTGTCCCCGAAGAGACACTGCTGTAGGGTTAGTGCTGCAGATAAGGGGTGTCGGGTTTACTCGTTGGATCCTCACCCTGGACTGTATCACTATCTTCTGGGTGTACTCCAGGTAAGCGCCGTGCCTGGTTTTTGGCCAGTTGACCGGCACACTGCCTCCCTTGTTGGACTCCGTGGTGGGTGGAGGCACGCCAGGATGAAGTGGTATACGCGTTGTTATGGATCCAATACTGCTGTGCCCGGGTAAAGGCCTCGTATTACCCACTCTCAACATTGACAAAGTTTCAACGACTGCCAGATTTTTATTACTGTCACTTGAAAATAATGAAATGTCTTCTAAATCGCCTTTCGCAATACAAAAAGCCCTGATAGGAATAGGTGGAGAACCGAAGTCCGTAAAACGATTACGTTCCGGGGATCTACTCATTGAAACAAACTCCGCTGTTCAAACAAAATCCTTCCTCCTCGCTAAAACCTTTTTAAACTCGTCATTAAGTGTAACTCCGCACAAATCTCTAAACTCTTCCAGAGGTGTCATTTCAGAAACTGACTTGTTGAATACTCCCGAGTCAGAGATACTCGAAGGATTCTCTGATCAGGGTGTGATCCAAGTCAGAAGAATTACCATAAAAAAAGATTCAACAGTTCTTCCGACAAAGCATTTAATTCTTACCTTTAATAACCCAAAACTCCCATCTACAATAAAAGCCGGATATCTCAACTGTAAAATACGCCCATACATACCGAATCCTCTGCGCTGTTTTAAGTGCCAGAGGTTCGGACATTCACAAACTTCCTGCCGCGGACAACTTACTTGCTCTAGATGTGCATCTGTTGGACATACTTCCACAGATTGCAGTCTAGAGCCTAAATGTATTAACTGCTCTCTACCCCATACCGCTGATTCAAAACTATGCCCAAAGTGGAAAAACGAAAAGCAAATTCAGGAAATCAAAACTAATAAAAATATATCATATGTAGAAGCCCGAAAACTAATAGTACCACAGTTAGTCCAAACCTATGCCCAGGCTACAAAACCCTCAATTGTAAACAATTCCACCCAAACAGATGAAAATATCACAAAAGTAAATTGTCCACCATTAAAATTACTCCAGCCACTTTTATCCATCCCTAAAACAAATACATTAATATCCACAACTGCTATATCTAAATCCTCCTCCTCAACTCAAGCACAACTACTGCCTTCTACATCATTAATTGCAACAGCAGTGTCACAGCCTCAGCCACCAACCCCTGTGTCTGATGCCGTGGTCACCGCAACCAATAAAACGATCACCCCTATTGAACCATCTTCATCCATAATATCCACTTCCTCATCCAACTCACTTTCCACTGCAAATACATCTTTAGAAACTGAAACCCACCCTCTTACAACCTTTAATAAATTTACTGCACTTTTACCTGAAATTCAGCCATTAGTTCCCTTACCAGAGTCTGTCCCTACTACATCCAATAGTGAACCTTCGAATACATCAGAAATCCCAAAAAGTGTAAAACGAAATTCAAGAAATAGAAGAAAACGACCAAAAATACAGAAACCAGAAATTGAAATAAAAATGGCTCCACATAAACCCAGAAAGCCAGCACCTCAGGAATTTACTACTGATGACGAAGACATGCTCGTATATGACGTGGAGGAAAAACTGGAGCCAGATCCTCGCGCATATATACGCGCTTTAACACCAACCCGATACAGGACAAGTAGAAACTAATTTTATAACAACATGTATTGCCCAACTTTGTATTAAACAAAATAGTTCCATTCTCCTTTTGAAATTGTTTTTTATTTTAATATATTGTCTGACTTGGTGGGGGTAAAACACCCCACCACAATTTATTTGCTTTTATCAATAGAATAAGTTTCTTATACATACTTTGATATTTTAAATTTTACTGAGGAGACATTTTTTAATTATTTTTAACATAATTAGTTTCAAATTTTAACGAATGTTTGGCGCAGTTTAGCCATATTTGGCTCTTGCGCCATAAACCCATACTCTCACTCACTCACTCACTCGAAAACCTTGTTGTAACTTTACTTATGGAAGTCAGCGTATTTCATTTAGGAATATTACATTTACGTATTAAATTTAGGATTCAGAGTCTACCATAAAAGAAAGAAAAAAAAAACAGTTGAGAATATTTAATCTAGAGCAGCGATACTCAACCTGCGGCCCACCGTGCTTTTCTGAGTGGCCAGTCCTATAGCACTAAAAAACTCACTTATTTAAGAACAGTTTATTAAAAATGTAGCGGGAAATTTCACCAATCAAGCAATCAGATCCACCAATTTTGTTGTCGATGTCGTAAGGATACGAATTGCACGATTTTTTTTCTATTTGTGACTGTAACGCAGTGTTTCTCAAACTGTGGGGCGCCCTCCCCCCCTGGGGGGGGGTGATTATATGGAAAATAAAAGGTTTAAAAAATAATTTTTTGGAATAAAGTAAAACAAAATGCTTTATATATATCATCTGGTTTTCCACTTTCAAAAGATTCCACTTTAAACACTCATTAACTATCTTTGATCCTAAAACCAAATAAAAAAAGACATTTTGTTAGCTTTGCTGTAATCCCACGATGAGAGATTTTTTTATTACGATTCTTATAACCCCTAAAATACTACATTTGATTATCATCTGTTTGACCTTCAAACTTACTGGTATGTTTAACTCCGTCTCTTTTTCTTTTAGGAAAGTTGTAAATAATACTTTTCTGTTGCTTTTCCCCCCATATGAATAAGTTTTATGATATATGGATAAGCATATTGAGCACTTTGAAGGATTATTTGGTCAAGATGTATTTTTATGAGTATTCTGAAACATATAATGCCTAATGAAAAACGTTTTACACAATTATTTTTTTAGAACTGACATCAATGTTTTTGTATCGAATACACTTTTTTTTTACATGGGAGCGGTTGCATGAGGCGCTGAATCACTTCCAGGCTCGCGAAATTGTTAATTCTGGTAAAAATGTTCAAGAAGAGAAAAGTTGTTTCATCAAAGAAAAATTAAAAAGTCCTTGAAAGTAGGTAAGTATATTTTCTCTTAATTAAATTATTCACTGGAATTGTGATTTTTATCATGTATAGTAAAAATAATTATAAAAAAAGGATTAGGGTGACTTAATCACACCGCGCGACTATCAACGTTAGTGTAGAATGGGCGCCTGCTCCCCGGTTAAAACATTTTGAAGGTTTCTCGCTTTAAATATTAAAAATAACACAATTATTCTTCATTTGAATTTTACATTCGTTTTCCTTATTTAATATTAATTCTAAATGCTGATTCTGTGAGGCTTAAAATTACACACAGTTCGTTTTAAACTATTTATAATAGGAGCATTCATTTAAAAAATCATTTTATATTTTTGCATACATTGTTGTGCGCTTGGTTTTACTCTCCTTACAATTAAGCTATTATATCAAGAATAATGCATTATTTTTTTAAAAAATAATCACAGAACTGGTACTTAAGCCAGTGTACTTATAAATGTATTAGTACTGCACAATGTATTTTATAACTAATTTATTAATACTAATTTAAGAACAAGTTTAATTATTATTAGTGACTTCCATGGGCTTGTCTTGCAGAGCAAAGGTTTTCAAATGAAGGATTAATATTAGAAATTTACTATCTGAGTTCTTTTTCTATATTTAGCTGAGATCTATATTTTGTCTTCAAAGCAGCCACCGCAGAAAATCCTGTTTCACAAAGGTACGATGTTGAAAATGGTAATAGTATACGAAATGCTTTTGTTTTCAGTGCAGAAAATTCATCATCTAATTCTGCCCAAAATTGAAAGAGAGTTTTATTACAAAATTGTCTTTTAATTTCGCTACTGGATGTGAAATTTATGAAAATTTCTTCTTCAGTAGTTGAGAGCCCTTCTGGGGTATTTTAAAATGGATCTCTAACCCATTCATAACTTGCTATCAAGTTGTCCTCAGCAAAAAAATATTTTTTTTAAATTTTTTTCCAACATAGCTAAATGTGATATTCAATAGTTTTATAAACAACTTCCACATGTTGTTCTTCAGTTATGTAAGTTTTTACACATTTATCCGCATTTTCAAACATTTCTAGATTTTTTTGCTTTAAATTTCGGCTCCATAATTCTAATTTTCTACAAAAAGCATTAATTTTATCACTCGTGTCAAACATAAGTACATTTGATCCCTGAAGGTGAAGATTCAATATATTTAATTTCTCAAATATTTCGACTAAGTAGCTCAACTTCATCAGAAATAAACCATCTCGAAATTTCTCAGCTTCCGGTAGGCAATAAAATAGCAATGATGAATGCACTGCTCCCATGTCTTTGCAAAGTCCAGAAAAGATTCTTGATTTTAGGGGTCTCACATTTTTATGTAATTTACTACAGTCACAACTGTCATTAGCACAATATTCAGACCATGACTCATTTCTTTGGAAGTCAGAGCTTCTCTGTGGATCATGTAATGTGTCCAGATGCACAGTGGAGATTTTTGTTTCACAAGTGCTTGTATACTTTTAAATCTTCCTGACATTGTACGAGCACCATCGGTGCATATTCCGACACAATTTTTACACTCTATATTTGCCTCGTTTATAAAATTATTTAAAATATCAAATAATGCTATTGCTGTTGCTTTAAGTTTTATTGATTTACAAAAAAGTAGTTCTACTGCTGACATACCATCCCAAAATCGAACATACGCAAAGAAATGAGCATCTTTATTGCTATCTGTTGCCTCGTCAAGCTGAATTGAAAACAATTTATCACGCAACTTACCGAAAAGCTGTTGCTCTACATCTTCAGCGATATCATCAATTCGACGGGAAACTGTATCATTTGAAAGGGGTATGGACTGCAACTCTTTGGCAAAATTGTCTCCAAACATAGTTTCTACGATCTCAGTTGCTGCTGGCAAAATAAGCTCTTCGGCAATAGTGTGAGGCTTTTTACATCTGGCTATTTTAAATGATACTTTGTAAGAAGTAAGTAAAGCTTTTTCATTCACTGACAAAGTTTTTTTTAAAAAAAAATTTTTGTTTTTCATATGATTTTAATTTTGATTCAAAGAACTCTCGAGGTTTGTTAATGTACTCACCATGAAGCGTTTCGAAATGTCTTTTAAGTTTATTAGGTTTCATACTGTCTGCTGCCAATATTTTTGAGCAAATAACACACAGGGGCTTTTATTCTCCATTTACTTCAGTAATGGTAAATCCAAAATTCAAGTATTCTTGAGAATATTTTCTTGATTTAATTTTCGGAGCTATGCACGTCTGTGCACTTGTTGATGCTTTATTATCGTCGAATGTTCGCTTACGACTTAAAAATTTATCTATGATTTTGTTTCAATCTCTCTTCTACAGTAAATACTTAATACCGTGAATTACAACTAAAGCGCAAATTATAAAATGTACATTTAAGATAGATTTGGTAGCTATAGAAGCATCGAATCGACCAAGACTGACTGGAATTGTACGAAGTACAGCATTATATTACATGTTTTGCGCAGACGTCCGATAGTTTGGCCAGACTCACGCAGACGCTCATGAGAATTCTAGATGTGATGGATACGATAGAGCGCAACATAAAGTAGACTATTTTTCAATTTCTACTATAAGTTCACTCTCTCGTATACATCTTGTTCAAATTTTCAATCGTTGATAAAATACTTTCTATTCATTCAAGTTCAAATAAATTTTTTTAAACTTGTAGTAGATGACACTTCATGTTAATACAGTTCCTTCAAATTTTAATTCATTAATGAAATTAAAAAATTAATAAATAGTAACAAACAAAAATTATAGTCCAACAGCATTTATAAAAAGGAAAATTTTTCGTGTTGTCTCCTGTAACGCAATGGATAGCGCGCTTGGCTTCTAATCTGAAGGGCGGTGGTTCGAATTCCATCTGAAATGGCCTAATTTCTGAGAATCTGTGTGATTTCTTCTTTACTTAACTATTTTCTTACACTAATTAAATTTAATTAATGAATAAATAGTAACACAAAAAAAAAAGAATAATCCAATACCATATATAGTAGAAAGGAAAATGAAAAATTGCAAGGAAAATCGCTTTCTATCTTGTCGCTTAACATTGTGATTCTGTCATATGTATTACATAGTTGTATATTAATTGTAACTATTTAATAAAAAGTATCTAAAATAAACTTTTCTTTGTTGTGTGGCCTAAGTATAGGAATTGACTTAAAAATTTATTTTTTATATTACTTGTTCTAATGACATATGTACTTTTAGAAATGGATGATGGAGGAAATAAATCTTTAATTAAATATCATTTTGCAATCTGTTCCAATTTAAAAATTAGAGAAAGGAAAAATAACATAACATTATAACTATAACTTAAAAGTAATTTTCTTAAAATATATATTACTTAAAAGTAACGTATACAAAATTTAATACTCAAAGGGCATTATTATTGCATTCAATACATTATTATTTTTTTGAGGGGGGGGGGGGCGATGAAAATTATGATTGAAAATTGGGTCGCCAGTAGTGAAAGTTTGAGAAGCACTGCTGTAACGGTTATTAACAACCGAAATGCAACTTTGCTGCTGAAGGTGTATTTTCTTTCGTTTTTGGAGAATTGAACAAAATTCACTCCCTCCCTCACTCACTCACAAGCCGAGGATCATATCCACTATACTGAATCTTATTTTGAACACAAAAATATTACAGTTACCCTTTTCTTGAAAATTAGGGTGTTCCTTTTGAAATGATCTTTCTTTACTCATTGTTGAAATTTGATTGGGCTTTCATTCGCAAACGATTGACTACACACTGCCCGCTATCTTAACCATCCTGTGAATATTTTTTTATACTTTAAAAAACATCTCTGATTGTCTCGTGCTGATTGGACACTCCAAACAGAAAAGGAGGAGAGATAAGAAATAAAAGTCGCACACACGAAGGATCCTATGCCGTCTATAGTAAAGAATATGCATAATGCATTTCAAAAGTAATTTATTACAGTAAAATCAAAAAATCAAATGAAAACATTTAATAAAATATAAAAAAAAAAATAATTTTAATCTGAAGGCCATTTATATTATCAAAAATAATTTCTTTTAAAACAAGAACAGGTAACAGTCAAATATATTGTAGATTTATATATGCATATATATATATATATATATATATATATATTTCTCCCCAAAAAAATTTAAAAATAAAAAAAAAACTTTAAAAACTTAATACTTAATTTTTAAAAGGAGTTTGCGGGCCTCAACTTTCGTACTGGTGGGCCGCGTGTTTGACACCCTTGTCTTACATTGTTCTTGATGTATAGTACATTGAAACTGTATGCTTCCTTATTATCTTTATTATCAATGCGCAAAGAGCAGCGTATTTTAATTGATACCTTCCATTATTTTTCGTTTTTACTTGAACCAATCACCTTTTTTTTATATAAATTATTCATTTAACTTCTTCAACACACTTTCGCGCAAAATGGATTTCAAAATTTACGAATGATAAACTACGTATTTATTGAATGCTTATAAATTTTAAAAACGCATGTGTTAGAGTTGGGTTCCTTGAACGAAAATGAATTGACAGTATAATAGGTTTAAATATTTTCACAGCACATATTTGAAAACTCTCCATGTCTTAGTAAATAGTTGTCTATTAGTGTTCCCATCTTGTGAAAGAGTTCCCAAGAAAAGCCTTTCAATCTATTTGAAGAGTAAACATTACAAGAGAGATCTGTGTGTTCTACCGGAAATTGGACATATATCATGAGTTGGGGGGGGGGGCAAATATTGTCGGATCTCTTTTATTATATATAATAGAGTGTGAACAACCAACATTTTGAGGATATTTTAATTTGTTATATCCGGAAGAACTAAGGGATATTTAAAAGAAAGTTTTTCATTCCTTCGGTGTTTTTTTCATATTTACCATATCACATTAATGTTTGGCATGTATTTAGAAGATATCGGATATCTCTTCTCCTCGTCCAGTTTATTTTATTCAAATTATCTAAGAAAATGTTCAGGGGGGAAAGATTTCCAATTTTTACAAGGCTTCAGTCTTGTCAGCGTCAAGGATAGTGTCATGACGGACATTTGCTTTCGTGGGCACAAAGCTAAAATACACTTTTCTGTGATAAAGTACTTGATACATGGAATGTTCTAATCCTCTAGAAACATTATTTAGTCCCAAAAAAATATCTGTTTAGGGTTTTTTTTCCTGGGGGGTGACTAGACGTTATAGCCACCGCGCACTTAAGACATTTAGCTTACTTCTTAGGACATAAATAATGAATCATATTACAATAAACTTTTTATGAAAAATTAACATTTGTGCTAATAACTATTTCAATAACAATTAAATACAAAGTTCAAGGGTAATAAAATAATAATAGAATAATTGTACAATATAGAATGCTTACTAAAATATACATAGTAATTGGTATACATCCACATTTTATATTTTATTTAATTTTAGTATAAAAAGTTTGAAATAAAGTAATATTTTTGTGGATTTAAATGAGTTATTTCCCAAATTTGATCAACTATTTACTGTGGAACTTTTCAATGCAAGTAGGACCATTTGCTTGAAGGCACAGTGGTACGCTGCAGGACCGACACAGCTATCGAGAGCGATGAACGTCTTTTCTCTCTGGTATTGCAAAGAGATCATCTCCTGTACAGATCACCTTCTGTTTTGATTCTCTCAAGTGGAGAAAGAGCGAAAATTTCAAGGTCATTTTTCTGTTCTGAGTGGGCAGTGAAAAGAGCCTCTATCCACATTTAAAAGCTTTCCAAAAACCTAAATAAAACTTTTTTTTTTCATTGCACATTTGCAAAATTCATTCAGATGAGAGAAAAGTATCCTTAAGACTTGTCAAAAAATTTTTCACGGATCAGAAATTTTATTTATAGTAATCAAAATACAATTTGTAGATTTACACCGAGAAAAACTGTTTCTAACTACCCATCAGAGGACATGAAATGCAAAAAAGGTATAGTGTTGCCATCTGTATTGATTTTTATGCATTTTAGCTTCAATTAACGCATGCGGGTAGACTAAATATCCACCGCCCTCTTGGAGAAAAATTTTTTATGTGGCTAGACCTATTAGCCACTGCCCGCGAAAGGGTTAAATACTTCACTTAATAAAAATCAGTTACACTAATTTTAATATTTCAGTTATAATTTTCGTTTCTTTTTCAAATACCATTCCATATTTTTTTAAGTGTTCTAAGTGTTTATAATTTAATAAATTATATTTAAAAAATACGCATATCTCTTAAACTATATTGTTTGTAATTATTAATTACCTGATCAGACAGAGTGACAGAATTCAGCCGATTCAGCAGAACTGGTATGTTTTGTTTCTCCTTTATTTTTTAATTTCTACGATTAGTTCACAGTCTTCCTATATTTGTTTATTTATATGTATATCTTGTTAAAATTTTTAATCGTTAATGAAATACTTTTTATTCATCCACTCAAGTTCAAATCTATTTTTTAAAACTTGTAGTGGATGACACTTGATGTTAATGCAGTTTTTTCAAATATTAATTCATTAATTAAATTTAATTAATGAATAAGAATAAACAAACATTAATAATAGTCCAACACACCATATATAAAAAGGAAAATCTATCATTGTGTCCCTAGAGTGCAGCGGATAGCGCGTTGGACCTCTAATCCAAAGGTCGTGGGTTTGAATCCCACCTGGGATAGCCTAATTTCTGAGAATGTGATTCCTTTTTACTATATATATACTATTTTATTAGAATAATTATATTTAATCAATGAATAAATGGTAACAAACAAAAATAACGGTCCAACACCACATATAGAAAGGAAAATCGCTTTCCATTTTGTCACTAAATTTTGTGATTCTGTCATATGTATATACATATTTATATTAATTGTAATTATTTAATAAAAAGTAACTATAAAGTAAAATTTTTCTTTATTGATCTAAGTAGGAATTGACTTAAAATTTTTTTTATACTACTTGTTTGTTTTTTAGTCGTCAAAAATGCTATTTTTAATCAGTATTTAAAATCTTTATTAATGCGTGACTTTTTATTGTCCCACTTTTTGAAGCTACATTAGGGCTATTGGTGACGGACCTCGTAATTCTAAAACACGGTCAAGTGACGCGAACCTCAGTTAAAACCCCACTATCAAAACTGCAACATCACAAAAATGCTAGGACTTTGAGCCTTGACAGATTGAACGGCCATTAACCTCCTTGTCGTAGGATTTGAAACTGAGATTCAACTCTCTCTCTCCATTCGGTTATCCTTATTACAGCAACGCGAACTGGTTATTAAGTTATTTAATCTCACAGTCAGATACTGTATGCGATGCTTCAAATCTAAGCTGCAAATTCAAATAATTTATAAATTATAACAGTTCTACAGTAAAAAAAAGTGTGTGTGCTTATGACCACACGATAGAAGTGATAACTTCAAATTTTGTAATTTTTTTTTCAGGGATTAGTTAGGTGAATAAAAAACAAGAGGATATTAGTATTGTCCTATAAAATTATTTCTTCATATGTCTGTACTCATAAAGTAATATTTTTGTGCGAAATATACAATCATACTTGGGAATTAATTGTATTCTAAGCAGGAAACAATAGGTTTATGGTAGCTGAAATAGGTTATAAATCCTTTAGATTCAAAATTTTATTTAAATATCTATAAAAAAAAAACCTCCGTCAAGCGTTGTTCCGTACATCATCGTGCTTCATTTGGATCATATGACATAATTAAATTGAATTTTGATTTTAAAAAATCTACTAAAGGTTTTGATTTGTCTTTTGAAAAATCTACTTTAAAATTCCTTCTTAAAATCATAACAATTTGTTCAGAAGACCCGATCCGGCTTTGTGAATTTTGGTTGTAATTTAATCATATTCAATTCTATCCATGAATTAATTTAAGCAAAGGGATAGTAAGACAGGTAGTTGATTGAGAAGAGAGGAATCTAGGTCAAAACTTTTAAAAAGGGATTTAATCAGAAGATTTATATCACATAACCTCTGGCTTATACTAGATCTTTTGTCATTGTATGGCAGTTTTGTACAAATATATCTGATGTTGCTGCAAGGAAAGTCTTCTTAATTATATTTTGTTTTCTTGTATTTAAGTTATTTAATGTAACCTTTCCCTTATACATGTATACTTAATTTTGTTATTTTAAATTTTTAATTATTTTAATTTTCTTTTTAGAACCAAAGTATATTTAAGTAATGCGATTAATAGAACTACTTGTTCATTGTTATTCTGATTCGCTTAAAAAAGTAGATTTTTATTCTTACGATCACAGCAATATTGCTAATGATAACTATACTTTTTACTTAGTTCTATAAAAATTTGTCCTTTTTCTACATTTTATGTTTAACTCTAGTGTAAGATTTCTGTTTCTCTCTTAGCCTATTTTTTAAAAATATTACGTTTCATTTTTATGCTTCAACTAGGATTAGAATTAATCCCGTATTCATTTTAGTAGAAAGATGTGCCGTGAGGGGGAGGGGGGAGCCCCACTTCGATCGAAGCTAGGAACTTTACTTTTACTGCCTATTGGTGGGGGAACAAACAAAGCGCGTTTTAGAGTGGCGGGGGAAACGTCCCTCCTTTCCTTTTTAGGGGTGTGTATGCACGACTGAAGGCGAAAAAAAGCCGAATGAGCGTTACATTCCCGAGCGCGACGTTCAGTGTTCATTCTCTAGCAAAACATAGAAGTTTTATCACTTCAAAAAATACAAAGAGTTTTTCTCATAGATGAAGATATCAATGATCGGATCGCTTTTCTACTTAGGTACGTGCATAGGGTGCAAAAGATTTTGGTGCGCTAAAAATTGAAGGGAAGAAAAAATTAAAATTACAGCGTGAGAACGTACCACTGCCTAACGAGTCACGAGAAAAGCATTTCTGCCTTTATGAGAGTAAAGACTGAAATGAGATCCACTATTGAGAAGAAGAAAACCTTAACAGTTTAATGTTGCTATGCACTTAAAATTTATTGTAATTAGGATATTATCATTGATTAGAATGAAGTCATTAATGATTTTGCAATGATCAAAGCTCAAAGAAAAACTTTGTTGGACAAGTGCAATGACAGTGGCTCAACAAAGAATAAGGATGTCTAAAAGTAAAAGATAGTAAAGCGATAAACAATGAAAAGAGGATAATCAACAAGTTCAAAATAGTTCATATACAATAATGTATATTCCATACTGTAATTTCAAACGATTTCATTAATTTACTGTACTGATTTACAAAATGATGGGTGGGTTGTCCGTAATGCCGTGGGTAAGAAATGAACAAGAGTGGTCAAACCATGCACCTACCCTTTCCTTACGGCTGCCGGTCCAGGACACTGCGGGTTAATAGGTGGTCAATGATGGGAAGACTCTCCAAAGAGCAAAAACAAAGAAAAGGGAAAAGAGAAAGAGGGTTAAGGGAAAATTCATCCCGAGCCAAAACTGGCAAGGTAAGAATTGAATTAGAAGGGGTGCTCTAGAAAAAGTGCGGTGGGGATGTAACGCTCTGCAGTGTCTTGGATGTTCGGGAGATTAAAAACAGCCCTGTAGATGATGTAGCTGTATCAAATTATATAGATTTTGTAATAAACTGAGTAATGTGGGGTTTTTTTAATACAGTTATATATATACGAGGGCTGTAAATTAAGTAATGGCAACACAGATATAAATAATTTTGTAATGAGCTTACAAGTACAATTGCATTACATTCCTTCAATATCATCCCCAGCAAAGCTTATAACTTTTCTTTAAATGACGGGAAGCCGTTGGAAATCACTGGCAAAGTGTTGATAATAAATGTCATCGACGGAGCACCCAAGGTCATGGCGTACAGAAGAAACTTCGGAGAGGTTCCTTCAACTTCGGAAATGGATCGAAGTCACAAGGATTCATATCAGGTGAGTAGGGAGGATGCTTCAAGATTGCACACTGCCACTGTCACAATTGTTTGCTGCATGAACGTGGTGAACCTCTGAGACACCGTTCATTTGATTGACGCTTTAATTCGAGGTCATTCCGACCTGAACGAAACGCTTTAACCCATCGTGCAACCATTCTACACGGTAATGCACTTTCGCCACAGGCTTCCAGGAATCCTTGATAACAATCTTTTGCATTTTTACCACCGGCAACCTTGATTTTAAGCCACGATGGCTTATCATCTTTTGAAAATATGCTTTAGAGCAATGGAAACGAAACTCTTTACTTAAACGCCACACAACAACTACCCTTCTAACTTAAACCATTTAGACTTATCTGGAGGCTGGGACCTTGACGAGTCCTTCCTCTCCATACCTGGTAGTGACTGAGCTTGGTATTGAGTTCTTGGTTGGGTGGAAGGAGGTGTGGCTTCTGGAGGCGGAAACCAATAGGGGTGATACTAGATAGACTTTTTTCGGCGACATGCATATCAAGGGTTGCTAATGGTTAAGAGACCCTTCTAACTAGATAGTCTTTTTGCACCATACACATCGACAACAGCGCCACCTCAATGTTTCTATATCCTATGTGTGCATACCCGTTGTTCTGCGAGTTTCTAGGTTAAGTTGTCACTATATAATTACAGTTCTCGTGTATATGTATATACACTGCTGGCCACGGTAAATGCAACACCAAGAAAGACAAGAGATAGCACAACAAAATTTATTTTGTAGATTACATGTTCACCAAGTATCAAATGATTAAATTTATAGACTTCTGTGAAGTATGGTTCCTGCCAGAATCAGTAACCAGAGTAGCCGCCATTGTTGGCGATCACCACTGCCACACGCCTCGGCATTGATTTAAAGAGACTTTCGATGTGTTCTTGGGGTACAGCAGACCAAGTAGCTTCCGAACGTTGCCAAAGTTGATCTGGTGTGGCAGCTGGGGGTGTCATCTGTGTCAATCGTTGAGCAACCATGGACCACATGTTTTCTATCGGCGAAATATCTGGAGAGCGAGCCAGCCAGGGAAGCAATTCAATCTGGTGATTAACGAAGAACCTTTGGACAATGTGTGTCACGTGTGGTCGCGCATTATCCTGTTGAAATATGGCTGTGGCCAAGCCCAGAAGGTAAGGAAGGACAACTGGCTCCAACGCCTCGGAGATGTAGCGCTGGCTGTTTAAAGTACCGGCAATGCGCACTAGAGGAGTGCAAGAGTGATATCCAATACCACCCCATACCATAATACCCGGTGCAGGACCAGTGTGACGGTGCGTAACACAGCTGTCCAACATCCTCTCTCCACGGTGTCTCCAGACTCGAATCCGACCATCGTGGTGTTGCATACAGATGCGTGACTCGTCAGTAAAGACAACTTCATTCCATTCTGCCACCCACATCCTTCTTTCATCACACCATTGGCGGCGGAGACTTCTGTGGTTCTGCGTCAAGGGTAGACCAAGAAATGGACGTCTTGCGGACAGACCACTCTGCTGTAAACGGCGTCGAATGGTACGCGCAGACGCTAAATGATGCGTTACAGACTCGATGTGCTGTGCTGTGGTTCGTGATGTGACTGAGCGATCCGTCACTGCTATGCGCACAATTTGCCTGTCCTCATGTGAAGTGGTGCACTGAGGTGGAGGCGATCGACCACGTCAGTCCGTCGTACCCTCCTGCATCCAACGGTCACATATCCGCATTACAGTTGTTTGGTTTCGTCAATCACGACTACCGATTTTCCTGAAAGATAATCCACAATCTCGGTAGGCCACTATCCTTCCTCTGTCGAACTCGGATACTTGATCAAAAGCTGATCGCTGTTTTCTACGAGACATAACTGATCGTTTTTTGAAAAAAAAACCACAAGAAAAACACAATTGCCGAACTTGAAATCGTCGAAATCTCCAAGCCTTAAGTAGCGCTTTGAGGTGGCGCCACAGACGCGCGTAATGTGTGTTTGCGCTGAAATTCTAATCATTTACATATCTCACCTCCGCTAATGCATGTTGTAAATTTCATGTTATATGCATGTTTCCTTCAGGGTGTTGCATTTACGGTGGCCAGCAGTGTATATGTACGAGACATACGAGAGGAATAAAAAAAAGAAAAGAAAACTTCGCTGATAACAATAATTCTTTTAAAACTTTGATAGAATGAATTCTGTGTGTTGAAGTAAAAATAGTTAATATCTTAATGGGAATTTAATTTCTAAAACGTATTATACGAGGGCATATCAAATACAAGTATAAAAAAGAGTCTTTTTTTAAAGATCTTTTTTTTTCTGAAGTACTACTCTTGCCCAATTTGCACACATTTTTTACCCCTCTTTTATGTAAGTTTTCCTTTCTTTTTAAGATCTACACACTTCTTCCAATGCATTTGAAGTCGAACGAGTATGAAGTCAATTGAGCAAAAACATTTACTTTTGCATTCAATGAAAATATTTATCTTCCTATAATACTTATTTGAGATTCCAATAAATAATAGTCGCAGAGGCTAAGTCCGAACTATAAGGAAGTTGTTCGAGTGTTGTCAAGTGAAATAAAACTTATTTTTTTCTGTGTGCGGCCTCCTGGAGAACATTGCGGTCAACAATGAAACATTTTTTGGATCGATATGCTTCTACAACCTTCTCCACAGAAGTACACAATAATATTCACTGATCACGAAGAAATATCGTACCCAGTGTGAATCCTGAAAAGCAGTATCAAAAACCTTTCCAACATATGACCGAGTTTTTGCTTTTAGTGGATCAGTTTCATTTTTTATGCGCCAGTCCATACTGGGCAGCTTTTTTTGTTTCAAGAATGTAATGACACTTCCAACTTTCGTTTACGAGTTAAAATTCGAGTAAAATATGCACACCAAGATAATAGCGGTTCAAATGTCTGATAAATTTGTGTTCTTGCCACCTTTTGGTTTGCATTCAAAATTCAAGGCACCAAACTCGCAATGATTTTGCAAAACTGCAATTTACTCCAAATAATGAACTGCGCACTTTTATAACTTATGTCTTGTTCTCTAATTTCGTTAACTGTTATTCATTGGTTATTAAGAAAAAGGTCGCAAATTTGCTAAATTTTTATTCTAGCTTGATTTTTTCTCGCTAAAAATGAGTCAAATTTTTATTCTTTCACGGCAATTTTTAAACACATTGCATGCTTAAGATCTCGATAAGCATGCAGGCATAACATATGTAACAAATTCCAATAAGTTAGACATCTTAATTCTCTTAAGGTATCCGACTGGGTTCGGAGACAATTTTCTAAAATATAACTTAAAGAATTGTTTAATTGTTATTTTTCAATTAAGTATGCTGCAAAACCATGAAAATTCAGCAAGAAGAATTTTTTGAAAGCTTATTTTTCAAAATATTGAGAAATTCGTACCAAAATATTGCAAAAAATTGCTCTTTTGCTAACAACTCTAGAAAAATATATATCACAAAAATAAATAAAATTTTTGCAGGGATACAATTCTTCAATGATTAACTATGCTGTCTATTAAAAAAAACTCAAGATTTACAATAAAATTATGAAATACAGGTGTTCGACATAAAAAACACAGAATATTTCTGAAAAAAGTTTTTTTTCCATATAAAATTACATTAAAAAATAACTTAATTTAAAAATTACCCTTAACTTTTAGCAGAAAGCATTCATTATAATACACAGAACAAACTCAAAAAATTTCATAAAAATATTTCGTTTACTTTAAGAAATATTACTCATACCGTTAACCATTATGTTAAAAAATAATATTCTTCAGTAAATGCAAAATAAAGTTTATATTTGCAATAAATATTTTTAAAGATTTAGGAAAACATTAAAACTTTCCAGGTCTGTATGTTGTGCCTTCCTGAGCCTCATACTTCAAACTTTTACATTTTTGACGGGCCTTTCTTTTTTTACGAGACAGTTTCTTATCTGGTTTAGAATACCTCGTAGAACCAACAATTCTCGTTTTGTCAAGGTACCAAAAATATCCTTTCATTTCAGAAAATAATTTCATTCCTAATTTTTAAAGTAGAGGTAATAGACCAACAAATACAGAATTAAAAAGTATTATTGCGATATAATTCATTAAACGGAGTGTTTGTAGCTCAACAATGTTGTCTTTCGGAATTATACTCCACACGACATTAAGACTTTCATTGCAGTTCTGGGCTTTCCCATGAAGACATTTTCTTAAAAGATTTTGATCGCAAAGTTCCTTATAAGTCTTTTTAATAGAATTAATAGCTGAATTTGGAAGATCCGTTGATTTTTTTCTTTCAACGTTTCTCCAACAAATTCTGCTCTCTGGAAATCTCTTCTTTTTTGGCCTCATTGATCTTGTTTTTTGCATGTCAACTTTAATTTAATTAAAAATAACTATAATTCTATATAAAAGTACTAATAAAAAAGTTAAAGAGATCTAATTTTGAACACAAATGATAAAAAGATAGCAACTCGTTTAAATCAAAGCAAACATTGCAATCGGTTAACCGTTGCCTATTTTCAAGCAAAATATGTATTAAAAAATTTATAAAGTGAAATAAAGTTTACTTAACATAAAAAGAATTCGTTAAAATATTTTAAATGAATAAAAATCTCATTTTGCCGGTGAAAATCAACCGAAAACTCGCACTTCCGGTTTCGCGATTTGAGTTCACTACCTCAAATAAAAACAGCTATAACTTTTTTTCTAATTGACTCAGAATTAAAACTAAGACATTTTTAGAAAGCTTATTAAACAGGCTACAAAAATTGGCTATAAAATAAATTTTGATTTTTTTTTTATGAAAATGATGATTTTAAACCAGAGAGAGTCGGATACCTTAAAGAACTAATAAATAATTATAACTTATTTATCAGATTGCGTATTCAATGGCATTTAATTTCGCAGCATTTTTTTTAAAAAATTCACTTATTTTACGATAAAAAAAAAAACGAGTCTTACAGTAGTCGCATAGGATGTGTAACATCTGACATGTTATCGT
>BMAV01024541.1:153282-248426 GCA_019973955.1 Trichonephila inaurata madagascariensis
CCCCCCCCCCGAGCGGGTATGATTGGAAATAATTTTCTATCAAATAATTATATCTTTAATGAAAATTGTATTTAATTAACAAAAGGAGTAATGTGCAATATTTTATCAAAAATAATTATTCTTGTTCAATTTGGGGAACAGCGGAGACTATATATAGACTTACGATAACTAAAATATGACACATGTACTTGTGATTTCAAAGTATTTAAAAACCGTTGAAAAACAGCATCAATAACAGTACCACTGTTAGCAGTCGAAACATTCTAATTTGTGTTCATTTCGAGCTTGAGTTCATCATTCATAAAAGCTATGAGCGGCTCAGCTTTTGGCAAATTGAAGTTAAAGTCACCACTCAAAATCAGGGGAAGCGAGTGATAATTTTTTAAAAGAGCAGAACCACCTTCATTATATGGTGAAAGTACAAAATGCAGGAAATCTTTAATTTTTTTTTTTTTAACCGTTTGATTCGAAGAAATGTATACGACCACCGAAATCACTGTTTGTCCATTTTCAAATAAGCATTCTGCCGCACTTATGTCCCCCAATATCGTGACTAACGGATTTAGAGTCAAGCGCTTGAGTGCTTGATAGCTACTAGAGTTGGGCCCCCATGCGAGGAAAGCGAAAAGACACAGCCACGCACTCTCATTGGTCAAATCAATTAGCGCGCGCTTACGTCACATCCTGTTACACACATCCGTCCCTTTTCACGAAATCACTCCCAACAAATATCTAGCAACCGAAAGAAAAGATGTTACGCATTAAAAAAAAAAAAAAAATGGAGGTTGGCATTTAAGGGGTAGCACGGCGGAATTTTTAAAACTGTATATGACTCCTAGATGGTGTTGGCTATATATCATAAGATTTTTGGCAGAAATATTTATCTAAAGATTTCCAGGATAAGCAATAAATTTCTCTCTCTGACACAGTCCTTCCCTCCAGTGAAAGGGGAAACGCAATAAGGATAGGGATTTAAGAAACTTGCTTTTACTTAAAATTTTCTAGAAAATTTTGAGGTTGTTAATGGATTAAAAGCGTGGAATTAGATCTGCAATAAATGGAAGTGAAGATGACATTTTTTAATGAAAGGGATAAGTCCAATGATAGCGATGCTTATATATTTACTAGTTTTTTAATGTAACAAATTATGTTTTTGTAGTATAAAGTATTAATCCTTAAAATTGGAATTTTTTTATCCGATCCAAGACTTTGGGGAAATTCTAGCCTTATAAATCATATTGCATCATCTAACCCTGAAAATATATCTCTTATCAAGGATAAACAAATGAACCAAGCCTGCTTATAGGACGCTATTACTGAGAATCACTACAATAAGAAAAAAGTCAACAGAGAAAGTTTTTATCAAGGTTCCAAGCTTTGTCGTTGTCCAAGTTTGCGGATTCGATCCCGGTCCAAGTCGGTGGATTTTCATGATGCAGAAAATCAATAGCGACCATGTCGTATGATTATGCGACATGTAAAAGATCCCTTTGAGTACCTGTTTGGCTTGGGGATGCTCTCGGTAAAATTAAATTCTCAAGTACGGTTTCGCATCGTCAGAGCCTCATTCTGGGGCGGAAACTGGGCGTCAAAATTACTTGCGGTGATTGATATTCCACCTATATAGTGCCGCATTCGAAAGAGATACCAACTCCCGGGGAATGTACTAAGTCTGCAATGGTAGAACATCAATCCGCAGCCGCATTAGAAATAATAATAAAAACAAGTAATATAAAAAAGTAGTTTTTAAGTCTCAATTCCTATTTAGATCAACCACAAATTTTTTTATTTTAGCTACTTTTTATTAAATAGTTACAATTAATATAAATATGTATATACATTCGACAGAATCACAACATTAAGTGGCAATTAGTTTTTTTTTAATTATCATTAAAGTATCGTATTGCCCTTTTAATTTCAGTCCAACTGAATGCTTTAACACGTGAGAAAAAAAAACCTTTTCAAGTTTTGACACAAGTCGCCAAAAGGGTCACTAAGTCGCCAAAAATGATGCTAACGGGGTTGTATTTGTAATTCTTTAAATAATTAGTTTTAATCAATTAAAACTTTTATTAATTATTATATTATTGTATTGTCATCCAAAATAATCCTGTATATAAAATTTCAGCTCAATTGAGAGCTTTAAAATGTATGTTATTAACGATTGAAAATTCCACCAAGATAAATAAATAAATAGAGATAGTGAGCTAATAGTATGAGAGAGAGAGAGAGAATTGTGAAAAAAATAAAGAATTTTCTTTGTTTTTCTTAGATTTTTTCAACTAATAATTAAGTAAAGCAAATGTTTTTTGTATCATTTTATTTGCAATTTCATGTAGATTTTAGATCAGTTTACGAATATTAAATTTGTTTACAAACTCGGAAGTTATCCACCAAAAACCGCGACTAAAGAATTACAACTAACCAATATTAAATAAAATCTTGTGTTGGTGAATCAACTTTCCTGGAGTTTTTACGGAAATTTAATGCAATGTTTTGTTTCTCGGTAAATCGTTTGAGTCATTAGCTCCAAATAGAGCTTATATTCTAAATAATATTAAAAAATATATAAAAAATTTAAGTCAATTCCTACTTAGATCAACAAAGAAAAATTTTATTTTAGCTACTTTTTATTTAATAGTTACAATTAATACAAATATGTATATACATATGACAGAATCATAACATTAAGTGGTAATTAATTTTTTTAATTATCATTAAAGTATCGTGTTGTCCTTTTAATTTCAGTCCAACTGAATGCTTTAACACGTGAGAAAAAAACCTTTTCAAGTTTTGACACAAGTCGCCAAAATGGTCGCTAAGTCACCAACGTGGCTGTATTTGTAATTCTTTAAATAATTAGTTTTAATCAATTAATTTTTATTAATTATAATTAAATTATTGTATTGTCATCCAAAATGATCCTATATATAAAATTTCAGCTCAATTCAGCGCTTTAAAATGTATTTTATTAACGATTGAAAATTCCACCAAGATAAATAAATAAATATACAAATAAATAAATATATAGACAGTGCGAGCTAATAGTAGGAATTGAAAAAAATGTGAGCGTGTATCAGTGTGAACACGCAGTAGAAGTTAACTTCTTTCGCTTATATGTACTGAATTGTATAATAAAGTTTTATTTTGAACATAATTAACAAATTTATTATTATAATTATTATTTCGAACTGTATTTAAAAAAATAATTAGGATGGAAAAGGTATAAGAGTATAAACCAAATTTTCATTTTCAATACATAATACTAAAAAAAAATTTTATTGTACACATTTATAAAAAAGTATCATTATTATTAGTCTATTTGCATTATGCTTATGGGTGATTCAGTACATACTTTTGTTATCAAAGGCTTGTGGTAGCTAAAATAAGAAATTTAAGTTTTGCAATCAATATCTTTTAAGAATCTCGAAAACAATGCATCAATCGTAGTATTTGATTTTGTCGTTGATATCATTGTGTTATTTTGTAGAGATAAGGCGAAATTGTCTTTTTGCGTCTTAATTTTTCCCCCTATTTGAGGTAAATCTGGAAACTCAAGCTATATTGTCTTAACTAATCCTTCAACATTTGTTTCTACATGAATTAGCTTTCCAACTGCACCATTTGCCAATCCATCTGTCACATCAATATTTGTGGTAATCATGTAATAAATATTATTCACACAAATTGCTTGATAAGGCAATCCATTTGTATCAATTAATGACATCTTATGTAATTTTTGACGTATGAAAGTTTCTTGTTCTTTTGAAGTACAACCAATATATAGATCCTTTACAATTGAAGTTATTCTGTCCGCATAAGCATACAATATATATATATATATTATTATTATTATACTCATTAACGGAATTGTTATTGAATAATCGTATACCTTGCTTCAGCTTCTTCACATGTACAAAAACGAGACTCAATCAGAGCTATTTCCATTTTATCAAGTTGTTCGCCGTTTCCAAGTTTTGTAAGTATAGATGAAAATTGTTGATTCACTTGACGCATTTGACTTCATTTAGTTCATAAAATTTTAGATTTCGCCATAAAATCGGTTCAACGATGGGGTCTGTTTCGGTTGCTTATAGATGGATGTAGAATGAACTGGTGGTAATTGACGTAAATTTCCTATTAAAATAATATCTAATCCACCAAAATTTGACTGAAAATTTCCAGTTATTTGTTTTAATCTGGAATCAACCTTCAATAATAATTGAGCACTGGTCATACTTATCTCATTAATGATTTTGACTTTTATGTATTTAAAGAGTTCTGTATTGTTGAGCAGTTTCAGAATGTAACGGAAGTAATCTTGATAAAGAAATTTTTTTAAAGCTGCATGAACAGTCCTTCCTGAAATAGCTACTTCTGCTTTACAACTTTGACAGTATCCATCATTCTCCGTATAGCGATTATATATTTCTATCAAAAGTCGAATGACGAACGTTTTACCGCATCCGTCAGAGCCGTTAAAAAATATTTGAAATGGAGTTGAATCTGATGATGAAAGATGCGAAATAACATGAGGTAAAAGTCCTTTTTGTTATTCGTTTGATATTCTCATTAATTGATATAAATCTTCATTGGGCATTAAATTTTTTTTTTTTTGCAATAGGTCCTAGTTTATGTAATCTTGCTCAGTAGATACCATTATTGAAACAAAAATAAAATTTTCATTCGCATTTTTTTATTCGCCAAACTCGGTGATATATTCATTTGTTATAGTCTCCAATTTTTCTAATGTAACCCCTGAGAAAATGTGAAGTGGACGTGATGAAGGTGTTGATTGCCAATTTGGCGCGAAACTGGTTTTCGTCGCCAAACCCTTGGCTTTTCGTAAGATTGCGCTTTTTATTTTTCGAAGGCTTAATTTTTAAATTAATGGCTTATAATTTCACATATAGATTGTAAACAGTAATTTTTAAACAAAATAATGTAAGAATAATACTTAAGTAAAAAATTCTTTTAAAATGGCTAATAGACAAAAAATTTTAAAAGCCGTAATTTTTAAACCATTTTTTTAATCTTTGTACAGATTACGGGTAATACTATTCTACATACGGAAAAAAAATTCTTGAGATTATTTTTATAAATAATGAAGTTATTAAATATTTAATTAAAAAAAGTTTTTGGCATTTTTTTTTTTTTTTTAATGACTGATTCTAAAAGAGAAAAGCATGAACTTTTTTAGGATAGAATATCAATTAATTAACGCGAAGGCAAATTGAAAGGGAATGATTTAGGAATCATTTTCATAAAAGCGTATCACTTACTGACTCATTTAAAAAAAATCGTAAAAAATAGAAAAAAATCATTATTTTGTAAGAAAAATATACCATATCTCGTAGCGAAAAAAATGATCTTTCCGATTCTATAATTATTTTTTGTCTCTGTTTGATAGAAAGAATAAGGTGGTTTTTTAAAAACGCGGGGAAAGTCGGAACTTCATTCATCGGGTAGCCGTAACTGGTAAAGAAAATTTTTCCCTACCGTGCCATAAGAAGTTAACTTAAAAAAAAGGTTCCAAGCACCACCTACTAGAGATTGTAATACTTTGAATGCCTACTTTCAAGGAGGAATGGGTGAGGGGAATATAATGCTATAAAGTTCAAGTAATCAATTTGACACCATGAAATTTAGCTGTGATTAGTGTCGTCATAAGATTTCTTAAGGCCCCTATGTAAAAGTGAGCCTCATTTGCGAATCTTTTAAGTAGACAGTATGTAGCATATGTAGTCAAATACTCGCACAAATGTTAGCCCGTAGCAAATAAATGTGTATCACTCACGCATCAAGGCACAAACCGTCAACTTTCGACTAAACGGTGGTGTGGTGTGATAGGCCTAGACACAGACATGACATCATAAAGCAGTCTGCCACTATTATCATTTGGTTCAAAATTTTTAGTTTTTAGGAGAATGTGTACAAGAATATTTTTGACAGTTAAAATTATTTGGATCATGATCTTATTGAGGCCCAAACCATAAAACGTTCCTGGCCGTGATACATGACATTAAAAGTGGTTATATTTCTTATTAATGAGAAAACTTTGTATTTGCTTCCCCATTATTATTTCTTTCTCAAATCTGATTACACTTTATTTCACACAGAGTTCTTTTCTTTTCATTTTGTACGTATACTTCGATTCCAGTATATTGCTTATATTTATTATCATGTATTTTTTATGAAGCAACAATTACTTAAATTTCCTTGAATTACATTGAACAATTAAGAGAAACCCAAATTTTTTTACAGGAATTTGTGAAGATAATTTTTGAAATGTGATGTAGTTAGAATCATATTGTTCTACACATTAGATTAAAGTACCTTCTATTTAACGATTTTAATGTGTGAATGTGTTAATTATTTTTAAAAAATCCATTCTATTGCAATAATGATAAGTAAAAAAATTTCATATAAATTTAGAATTTAATAAAGAATATATTCTCTCCAAGTCATAATGCATGATTGGTATAAATTTTGACAAATATTAAGTTGGACTCATGAAACGGTATGGAAAACTATATACCAAGCTCGTTAGTGGAGAATTAAGTATTGCAACTGCTCTACCAAGGCAGTCTCAAAAGTGCTCTGTAATATTTAAGTCAGGTGGACAAGATCGCACCATTAGTCTAATACCCTGATCAAGAAAAGTATTGTGTCTTCAAGTATAGACTGATGTTTCAGAATATTTGATGCTTCTAATGGGAACTAAATAGTATAAGATCAAGGCAAAAGAAATTCATCGTGGCAAGGGGCTAGATTTAAATCTGTCATTACCCATAGCTTTGAGCACCTCACATGATAGTACATTACTCCCCTTCCACCTGAATTTTAATGAAAAACACCTTAGAACACAGGGATGGGAAACTTGTTTTGGCTTGCAGGCCACATTGTGGGAATGGATGATACTGGAGGGCCGTACCTTTTCAAAATGATTGTATTAATTGTAAAAACAATAATAAATATAAAATAAAACAGTGGCAGTTTTATTGAATTTATATATGATTATTTCAAATTATCTATAGCTTCAAGCACACATATAATTTTAGAAACAGTTTAATAAGAAATGTTCCCTATCATACTTTCTTTTCTAAATCATGAGTGAGATTGCTTGTTTAAATTCCCATCACAACCTGCAAGATTATGTCAGCCAATTTGCTTCTATTATTTACTGTTGTGTATCTTCATGCAAGAAAAACCACTCACAAACATATGATGACTAAAATATCACAAGAACAATTTCCTCACAAATTTCTTCATGCTTGGAAATTTTTCAGCTGACTAAGATTTGTTAATGTCAATGTCATAGCATTAAACATTTTCTTTACACTATGATCTGACTTTCAAGTCAATAAGTTCAAGTTGCAGCTCCTCAGGTGCTGTATCAATATCAGCAGAAATGGGATTACAGAGCAAATTGAATTTAGGCTCGATTTTTTTAAAATCCTTAACTCTTGTGACCTCGTCCTCCAAACTTTGCAGATGATCTCTTAGTAGAAACATTTTCAGGCACTTTGTTTTCCTAATAGTGAAAAATAAAAGACAAATCTTTGATCGTGCACAGGAAAGAAATCTCTGTTCAAAGTGGATTTTTTGACAGTCTTCCCTCCCCTCTATCTCACGACGACATTCGGCTCAGTGAACGAGAACCCCTACGCAGCATACTCGTACATGCTGTCTCCGGGATTTGAACCCAGATCCTATGGCATAACAGTCAGCATCATTAATCACTATATAGTCTAGGCATTTTTGTCCATCAGATAAAATTTTCAATAAGACACTGCAGGAACTTGTATTTTGATCAAGTACCAGGTGATCCAAAAGTCAGTACAAACTTTAAAAATGAGTAATTCGGAAATGAATGAAGATACAAAGATACGGTTTCGCATCAATTAGATGGAAAAGAAACTAGGTTTTGTGTGGCAACGAAAAAAAAGCTTTGTTCACGACCAACAGATGGCGTTAGTGTTATATTGCACTAAAAGATGATTCACAAATGAAAAAATATTGACAACTTACAAGTCAGCTTAATAACAGTTAATTAGTACTATAGTAAATGTTCAATGTGCTGTCCATCATTCAGAAGTACAGCTGTGAGACAAGTCACCACACCGTTCACAGCATTTAGTAGCATTTTTTACGTTATGACACACATTTTGGTGGATGGCATCTTTCAGTGCTGCCAGTTGGTCGTGGTATACTTTTGACTCGATGAATCCACACAGCCAAAAGTCACAGGGTGTCAGATGGGGAGATCTTGTGAGGCCCTGATTAAAGTAGTGACTGATAATGCGATCCACCCCACATGTTGAGCGTTACACAGGCAGAGCAATATGACGTGGTGTTCTATCTTGCATAAAGGTGACTGTTTGGAGTGCTTGTCGAGCTTGCAATTCAGGAATAATGTTGTTCTGTAACAGTGCTACATATCGCTGATAAGTGACAGAAACTATTTTGAAACCCGTCTGTGTGACTTTCTCAAAAAAAAAAGACCAATTATGAAATCAGCAGTGAAGCCACACCAGACTGTCACTTTAGGCTTTTGCAAGAGTACCTCAGTAAATGCATGTGGATTTTCTGTGGTTCACACTCGACAATTGTGGGTGTTCAGACCTCATAGTGTGAAATGCGCTTCATCTGTCCAAAGAAGCCAGTTGTGCTGCTTTTCCATCTTATTGAACAACAAATTTGCAAAACCTTGGTGCAAGTCGAAGTCAGGAGGTTTCAGTTCTTGGTTATGTTGCAACTTGTAGGGATACCGTCGCAAAGCTATTCACAGTGCTCTCCATACACTTCCATACGACACTCCTGTCTGCCTCGAAACTTCTCAAGCACTACAATCCCCATGTGCAGCAACTGCCAACTTGGATTTCACTGCCTGCTCCACTGTCATGGCAACAGCAGTGGCTGATGAGGGACGTCCACTTTGACTTGACACCAAAGAACCTGTAGTTTCAAATTTCTTCATCATTTTGTTTAATGCGTTATTGGTTCTTTGCTATCTCGCATACCTTTCATGTAGCGATATGCTCGTACTGGCACTTTCCGAATTCTTATAATACAGTTTAACTAAGAGGGATTTCTCATCTATGGACAGCATTTCGATACAGACAAGCTTTGACTAGTATTATCTGCTGCACAGTTGCTCCTTTATATATCGTTTGTTGCTTTGCATAATCCAACATGGCCATCTGTTGGTCACCAACAGAACTATTTATTTTCACTGCCGCACAAAACCTGGTTTCTTTTTCATCTGTTTGGTGCAAACCATATCTTTGTACCTTGATTTGTTTTAGAATTATTCATTTTTAAAGTTCGTCCTGACTTTTGGATCACCTGGTACTTTGCCCCCAGATGAATAAATTATAGCTGTACAGTAAGAAAACATGTAAAGGTTGTATAGTTAATTTTTACTTTTATTGAATTGTAATACTCAATATTAAAAAATTAATAAAGTAAATAAAAAAAACATTTTCAGTCTGAACACACAAAATTATCCACTTTATTTTGACATATTTTTTTCCCATCACAAGCAGAATTTAAGAAAATTTTCAATTAATGCAACTAGTTTTTTCAAAAAGCATACTCTTGATTTAATCACGAATAAAAACATCTATTCTTTTGTAATATTATTACATATTGCAATACAATTAATTTTGGATACTTATTTAAACATTAAAAACACATGCACTATTATAAATTTTGATTACTTCTTTCTTGGTAGCATCATGAAGCACATACAGAATAATGCAAAATAACAAATAAGTATCACCATGCAATATTCATGTCCTTTCACTTTCATTAATACATACAACAGGTAAAACACCAATATAATACAACATTTTAAGCAAATTTTTAACGTAAACTTCTTATATAGAATAATTTTTATGTATGAATTGGGTAAATAAACACGACACTTTACAAAAACATTGATACACAGATGCAAATTCTACAACTTAAATAAACCACAATGAATGGTACATGACCACCATCACTTATAACAAATGAATTTGCAAGAAATGAACAAACACCAACAACTTTTCACACATTTCAAAAACAAAGAATATAGTTACAAACACATGTCTAAATTAAGCAAATGAATTGATATATTTTTGGTTTGAAACACCTTGTTGCACTTAACTACCTTTTATTCTTAGTCACAAAAAAGCAGCACATTTAACACATACACACACAATGCACATCAAGACAAATACATGTAACAAGACAACAAATGTAGCAAAAAGTGCATTATCCAAACAGGCCTTAATGTGTATGTATAACATGGAGGAAACATGCTTCAAAGCTTCATTTGCATTTTTGAAACAAAAATAAGTTGTTCAACATAGTAAAATATCAACAAATGAAAATTACACACTAATGCATGATTTAATATCTAACAACTCACTCAAAGGAATGGCATATTCAGTATTTGCTGATCAGATATTTACAGTTAAAACTATACTCAATTGTTATAGAAAACTGACCAACATATCACAGTTATTTTAAAAAGATGGGTTTTTATTATTTGATTTGAATTGCAATGCATAAATTATAGAAAAAATTTTAACCCCCCCCCCCCTACCAATGACGACAGTGAAAAAATATAACCCTTAAGATTGCAGGGAAAAAAAAGAAAGAACACATGATGTTTGGAAGACACCATGAAGGTACACATTTTACTAAATTTAATTTCAATGAAATGGATAGCTTCACTTTACAGAGAATATACATAGCTTAAACAATTACAATTTTCTATAAAAGAGGATCAAAACAATAAAAATCCTTATTAAATAGTATTCTTTAAGAGCAAAAAACAGAAAACATTGTAAAAACATATCGACCAAAACTTTTTAAAGCAATTAAAAAAAATCTATAGAAAAATCAAAAGATACATATAAAAATACAGGATAATACAAAATCAAGAATGAAATTAAAGAGATAATATTGCCAATATTATAATTCAAAATGTTACAGAAATATGAGAGTTGACAAATAAATAGAACAATGGATCAATATAAATTGACATAAGAATGACTGATAAGTATTATTTTAATGAAACTAAAGTTTTAAAATTTATAAAAAATGAATGTAAGTATTTATATTTTAAAATCAAAAATTTAATTAGTATATCACTTTTTAGTAAATTGCCATACAACATTTTTTTTAGTTGTTCAAAATAGTTTGCATTAAAAAAATCCATTTAACTGTTAATGATATTCAAACTCACTTGAGAAAATCGAACAACAAATCAGTTACATTTGAATTTCATAGATGTAACGTGACTTTCCAACCTATACACATAGATGTATAAAAAATACAATTGTCTTGTTTTTGATGATACTTATTCAAATGGCAGATCTCAAAATATTTACACACAATAAGTAAAAATATATTACAGAAACTATCACTTGAAAAATCAATATTTGATTTTTTTTCTCTCCAACAGTTTATCACACTATAAAATACAATTTATTAACAAATAAAAATGAGCAAAATTTACATTCAAAACTAATTCTTAGAAAATTGCATTGAACATCAATTTCAACAATACAAATGTTATACGAATTACATACTAATTTTAGAATGATTTTTCTTCCAACTATAAAACATTTCACTTGAAAATATTTAAGGCTCAATTATTAATACAATTAAAATTTATACAAAACAAAAATTCCCCCCCACCAAATACATGAACAAATATTTTGTAACAAAGACAAAGCATTCTTCTATAAACTTAATACTTTTTAATACATAAGCTAACTTTAAAAATAATCCAAATCCTCCTTCAAAAGAAACAAGATTTGGGTCTCATTCTTATGTACACTACAAATTCACAAGTCAACAGTTTAAGTATTTTTGGGCATATAAGCACTCCAACTTAATATTTATGGAATTCAGAGCAATTATGAACAATTTCAGTTTTGTCACAGTAAAAAAACTCATTTGATCCGTAAAAAATAATTACATTAAAGCCAATTAACTCATTATTAGGAACAGGACTTTATTGGTAATAGAATGCAACTAGTACCTTATTGCACAATTTATTTACAACCTAATGCTTCCCCCTCAAACATTTTTAAGAGATTGTGAATTTCAAACTTTTTAGTAATAGTAAAAAATATAATGTAATACAATGACAGCCATCTCTTGCATACACTTATTTGTAAAAACATATGAAGCTTTGCTTTTAATTTTATAAGACACTGATAACAGAATTTAGGGGAAGCATAATATAATCACTTGTAGGATTATTAACCTATAAATACTACAAAATTGCTTGCCCATACATCACTGAAAATATTCTGTAAAATTGTAATCAAAATTTCACTAAAAAAAATTTATACCTTGAATTTAAAGGTCATACAATCAGTTCTTTATATTAAATAAAATAACATTTAACAATGATATACAGATATGTTGCAAAGATTAAATTGATATTTATTTCCATGTAAATAAAACAATCACGTGTCTGGAAAAGTATCACCTTAACACAATGCCTCTTTTAATCCCTCAATTTAAAACAGAATACTGTTAGGTTACATAAAAATTAAAACTACTACATTCTACTGATTCTTAGAATAAAAATAACTTTAAAAATAACTTCTCTAATTGAGAGAAATAGGAAATTAAAAAAAATATTCAATCATTATATTTTACACTGCATAATAGCTCACATGGAATAATATATTAAATTGCTAGTGAAATTTTTAAAAAATCATTATGAATGTTTTAAATTCAAAAAATTTATACATCCCAAACATACATACACAATCGGTGAATGGAATTTTGCATTATCTAAATATGTAATATGAGGCACATAATTTGCTATATTCAATGAAATAATTTTTTTAACAAACATCAAATCTAATCACCAAATAAGCCTATCCTTTGCTTCAATACTGCTCTCATAATTTTACAGCTACATTTTACAGCATAAAAGACATCTTATTCAATTCCAGACAGCAAGCAGTACAAAATCGTGGTAAGTATTCTATTGTTCTTATTTTGAATACTATGCTAGGAAGTCTTCAAATGCAATATTTTACACGCACCAACTGTTTCTAAATTTCAATACACAAATATTCCAGTATGTTTTGTTGTACACAGTCTAAACATTCAAATATTTGCTCCTCACTCACAACCCACTGGTATATTTCATTCTATAATTGACACCCAAGCACTCTTTCATTCGCACATATAAATATATATACACTCATACAGTTACCAACCAATATTTATACCAGGGGATTAATTCAGAAAAGACACATATGCAAACATATAGTGCAATGTGCATAACATTTTTCACAGATATCTTACGAGATCCAGCAAATATCTTTTAGAAAAGAAAAAAAATATTATAAGTATATATGTATATATATATAAATATATAATAAATGAACAATATAAAAAGACTTCATAAAATTTCAATATGTATGACTTGTAATCTGAACTTTGGAATGCAGCCTGACATCTCATTTATATGAGTACATTTAGCATGCATTAAACATTTAGACAATTAAGTCTTCTTAAACAGTGCAGCAAAAATACATATAAGTTTACAACTGAGCACAATTGTGAGCAGGGTAGCATACTACACAGAAAGAGCTTTCCTCAGATTTATCAATGTCATCAGGCATTTTAACATTTCACAAAGAAATCTGATATGGTCCATTACAGGTTCAAAATACATAAAACCAACAATACAATCAGTTTCTCACAGTTTGGAAGGTCACATTGAACGGTAAGGACCCTTCATCTTCAGAAACTAAAAAAGGAAATTAAACTTAGAAATGCATAAAACTCAAGTCATAATAAATTTTAGGAGAAATGAACATATTGGAATTTTATTATTTGTAGTAGTGGGGATAAACAATCAGAAGAAAAAACACCATACAAATTAATTTTAATTTAATGAGCAAATATTAATAGTAATATAGCAAAACAGATACAAAATGAACTAAAAAATTTAGCTTTTAAATCAACAGTCCTTTCCAATGTCTTAATGTTAGTTGTAGAGCAACACAATGGGCTAATTAACAAAGGACCCTGTAATAACTGACACATATCACATGCAGAGTTGCCAGAAACTTATGCAGCAAAGTAGCATGAAGAGGGGAAAAAGGAGCAAAAAGTAGGGAATCTTGATTTACATTTGCAATCCATAAATTTAACTAAAAGGCTTTAATTATTTAATTCATTTAAAATACATTCAAATTCTCTATGATAAGTATCATGATCTGCTGTCTTTTTTATAAATATCTGAACTATATTGAAGCATTTGTGGCGATGGTATGAAATCAGCACAGCATGTCCCTCATTCTTCCAAAGTCATTTTTATTCTGAGAAATTGACTCAAACTGTTCGAGGCTCATTCGATTCCTTAATTTTGTATTTTTTGACGTCACTCTGGAAAATGCCCTTTCTACAGGGGCATTACTTATGGGTAGGCTGTACAGCTTTAAAGAAAATATATCTAAATCTCTTAAAAATGGATTTCTAACTGCGTCTTTTATATTAAAAATAGGACACCAAAATAATTTTCCATCATTTAAAAGCTCAGATTCAGATAGAAAAACACCTTTCAACTGTATGTTAAAAATTTTTCTCCATTGTTTCTCCAGAACATATAATTTAGATTGGTCTGCTAATTCTAAAGAAAAAAAAAAGGACGATTTGAGTTTAAAAAAAATTATCAGGGGAAAAAATGCTTTATCTTTTTTTAAGTTCCCTAATTTGAAGGGATTCGGTTTAAAAGTTGCTCACATGAAACTTTGAGAAAATTATGACATCTTTGATAGATTTCCTTAGTACATTCTGTAGAAATTATTTTACTTTTGCTTGTAAGTTTATTCAAAAAAAAATCTATCAAGTACTTCAATAGGCAAATAAATGCTTGTTAAATTCATGTCAGCTTCGAGATTCACACATTTAGGGTAAATTATTCTTCTTAAATTAGTAGGGTGCAATCTTTTAATGCTTTTAGTAATTTGCAATGATCAACAGGATCACTTTGAAAGAGTAAATTAATCCACTTAAATTCTGCTAAAATTGGCAGCTGTAATTTAACAATATTTAATTCTACCCTTGTATTAATTTAAGTAAAGGGATATTAAGAGAAGTAGTTGATTGGAAAGAGAGGAATCTAAGCATTGGAGTAACGGAGAATATTAAGGCCCCTTTCAAAGTCAGCTTTTGGACCAAAAGCCCTAATATGTACTTGGCGTCAGTCAGGCTATGAGCTCCCTAGAATCTAAAGTGATTTAATCAGATTTTTATCACATAATCTCTCTAGATGACGAGTGCTTACTTTTGTCATTGTATGCAATTTTTTTACTAGTCCAGTGCTGCAACACAAATTAATTACAAAAATAGATTTTTATTCTTTAATTCAATGCAGTACCGTTGATGATAATTATACAATTTCTTAGTTCTATAAGAATTTGTCCTTTCACAACCACTTTTCCAGTTTAACATTTATGCAGAAATTCTCTCCAAGCCTATTAAGAATATTACATGTTTCAATTTTATGCCTTTGTCGGGATTAGAAAGAATCCCATCATTTCTTTTTTTCTACCACTTAAGAGTGGAAAAGAGTGGCGAGTCCAACTTAGATATGCTCCGATTCGTGGCGGTGGCGAGAAATTATAACGTTTTGTATCGTTTCGGAGTGGTGAAACATACTGCAACTTCATGTTTTCTTAGGAAACTAAAGTCTATATTTTGTTTTTCTTCCCGATTTTTCCAAAATTTGTTCCAAAACTTTTATATATGGTTGAAAGTCGCAAAAAATAGCAGGATCTTCAAGTGAAGTAGCATAAAATTCGCGAAGTAGCAATAAGATAAAGAAAGTAGCGAAAAGATTTTAAAAGTAGCAAAATTCGCGAAAAATCGCACGATCTGGCAACACTGATCACATGCAGACAACATTTCAGAGAAGATTCTCCATATTTTAAATCAATAACATCAAAGCATTAAGGAAGAATTGAATCTAGAATCTGTGTGTGTGTGATTTTATTATACACTACAACCAAAGTAAAACAGCCTTAAATAAAAAAAAGCAAGCTTCACTACTAAATACAGGGATGAATTCTGAACCAGGTAGATATAAAATAAAAACCTATTCAAAACTTCAAATCAGGGATTTGAACTGTATTAAACATATTGATACCTGTATTAATTTGTTCACTTCCGGCTTTTGTTCCCCCCAAAATAACGGTTTTCGGTTCAGTTTTGAATGAGAAAAATTTTATGTATATTCTTATTTGCACTTAAAACAAAATTCTATCAAAATACAGAAGATTTTATTCCTCTAATTGGTACACTATATGAATTGATATAATTAACCAGCATGCACTATATGAGCGAAGCACAATGGCATTGTAAGCTATTGCTAAAATCACATTTGAATAGGTTCATGATTCTGGTTTGTCTTATCTAAACAGTCTACACAAATTTTCATGGATGACCACATGCTGAGATGCGCAAAATACCTCAGTCTGATATTTTTCTTAAAAAATCATCTATATTTCTAGTTTATTCAAACTGAATTAAATCTGCCTTCTACAAGTAATTTCCTGCAAAACTGAAACAGAAAAGTACAAACGAACATCAAAACAGGAAATCGAGAAGCAATGTTCATGTAATGATGATAATTATAAGGTTAATGTTAAATTAGAAAATATTGTTAACTTGGTTGCAGTAACAAAACAACTGAAGATATATTGAACCAAAATAATGGGTTTTACATGGCATTGGTTCAGTTCAAAGCCCAGCTTAAAATAGTAATTTACTTAGCAAATAGTTTCACAGCATTAAAATAAGAAACCAAATTGAATATATCAAATATAGTCCTAGAAAATAAATTGCTGAAGCATTTTAATAGAATGTAAAGTTATATGAATAATCTTATTTCTTATAAATGCTCATATATATTTTCCCTTCTTATTTCATAGGGTATTTCAGAAAGGTATACACGAGTTCAAGATTTCAAATAATTTGCCAATACACGTCGAAAATAAGTCCCTTTTCAACAAACAGGAGTGTTTTTAAATTTATTTTATGAAGATACATTAAACTTTGTAAATATTAATGAAAATACTTAAAAATCATTCCCTAACTCGAAAAAAATAATAAAACATACAAGAAAAAGTTAAAATTTGTTGAAAATAAACCTTCACAATCTGCTTTTTGCCTCAATTTTCTACTTCTCCTGGAATTTCTGCTAAGTGAAGAATACGCAGAACGCGCTGCATCTAATTTGCACTAAGTTCTTCCCTTAATATACAAATGCACATGATCTACTTATTCAAAATATTATTTTAACCGTTTCTTAAAATGTTTTCACAACTAAATGTTAGATTAATATGTTTAGGTTAGAAATTTAAGTATTAATTTTAATGTTTTAAGTTTTTCAGACATTAATTTAATGGTTTTTGAGTTTCTCTGCATAAATGATCAGGGATTAATTTCATAATAATTTGCAACATAATTTATATTTAAACCTTATTACCCTTATGAATTTCATAATATTAGAATGTAAACTAAGATATGACTAATCAGTGCAAAATGAAGAAAAAATTATGTTGTAAGTAATAATCCAAAGAAAAATGTAAAATTAGGATTTAATAAAGAGACATTAATTTCATTACAAGCCTATAATAGAAGCAAATGAAATATTAGAATTACCTGAATGACTAGTGATGGTCCACCATTAACAATATCAGGAGGTATTTGAGACAATGGACAATTCTCTATTCCCATGATCTGCAAACTGTTACACAATGCTAATTCAAAAGGTAGATGATGAAGACTAGGATTATCATTGATTAAGAGAGTTTCCAAATTTTCCAGCGTTCCTAAAAACACACAAATTTAAGTTAAAATGCAGCATTAGAAGGCTAAAATTTAAGAATACACTTTTTTTTATGCGAGTACATTTTTCACAGTAAATGTTTTTTTAAAAAAAAAATTAGCTAAATATAAGTTCACACTAGCATTATGGCATACCTATAATTATGATCAGCGGTCATTCTCACCGTTAATTTTAAAGCAAGTAAAAGGCACAGTCTTTCCTAATATTAATATAAAATTTAAGCTTACAATTACATTGTTTATTAAGTAAATGTAACAAACATGCATAACCAATGAATAATTTAACATAAAAGCTAAAACTAAAAACAGTCAAAAATCATTATGGATTTTTAAAATTCTTGTTTATGCTTAACAAATCGCACAATTTTCTCTATGAAGTGAATACATAAATATTAAATGTATTTACATTTAGTTTACATCATACAAAGAAAGCTAATTCTTTTTATTATCCAATCAATCTTAATTCCAGGTACACTTTTTGCAGTTGCAAACATTCAAAATTCCATTGCAGCTGCCTGCATTTACTTGACATTGTTTACATTTATGGGAAGAGATGTCCCAAGCATCAATTCTTAGGTTAAAAACAAAAGGTTTGGAGGATTTTATGAAATATGTATTTTTCGAAGATCCTCACAAAAAATTAAGTTACAATACTAGAGGCAGATGTTTTTGTTTCCAATTGCCTGCTTATAATCAATGCATTTATATTGGCCAACATCTAGATGGAGACTTGAGTAAGTATTTTCTGGGCCATCTGGTCCGTTGTAAACATTTGCATCTTTTAGTCCCCCCCCCTCCACTAGAAGTGATATTTAGTGTTGGATATAGGTTACTCAGAGGCAGGATGTTTCCCCCTCCTTTTTCCTTGATAAAATGTGTCATATTGTCATGTCCAGCAATCTTACAAGAGCAGAGAGCCAATTTCTCTCTTTGAATTATTTATTGTGGTGCAACTTATTTCTTGGAACATAACAAACATTGTGCTGTTTTCAAAAACATTTGAGAAAATTAAATTAAAAAAAATAGATATTCAATTAGTCCATTACCCTATTATTTAAGGCTGTGGTAAAATACTTTAACAAATAAGCACTTACCAATTTCTTCTGGAAGACTAGCCAGGTTATTCTCTCCAATATTCAGTAATGTGAGGTTAGATAACCTTCCAATGGCTCTAGGGAGACAAGTTAATTGATTGCTCTGAATAATTAACTTTTGGAGCTCACATAAGTAGCCTAAAACAGAAAATTTGTTTCAATTCTGTAATTAAATACAGCAACAATTGTTCCAATTTAAATAGCGATTAAATCCATATAGCCAGAAATACAATTGTTTAAGATTTTGACAGTCTAAATGATCCTTTGGGCTAACAATTCATAGAAAATCAAATTCTGTACACAAGTTTTCAAGTTATTATTCAGGACATCTTGTTAAAATGATCTCACAACATGTGAAAATTTATGGAATACATAAAAAAAAATTGTTCAAAAATAATTATTTAATAACAATTTTAAAAAAAGGCACTAACACAATAAAATTGTTTGAAGAAAAATACACAATAAATACATTAAATTGAGCTAAAACTGAAGCTTTTGATGATTGCAAGTTATTTTCTTCTACATGATTTAGAAATTTAATTAGACTGATAAAATTTAATTGAAAGTCTCTACAAACATGCATGATTATCAATACTTTTAAAATATTTTGCATTATTGAATAAATAAGCTACTACTATTGAATAAGTAATTTAATTCCATTAAATAGCAAGTACACACTAATAAATTTAAGGATTCAAATGAATTCATAAATCACAAAAGGAAAAGCTTATAAGCATAAATAAAAAATCATAAAAGATTAAAAAAATTAAGTCTTTTATTAGAACTAAAAATTTTAAAGCATATTTCCATAGATAATGAATAAAATTATTGTGGATAAGCTTTTTTAATAAAAAAAATTGAAACTATAAAAACACATATCCCACACATTTACTCTGAATAATTTTATTACTTACATAATTAAATACTGCAACATCATCTATAATAATAGTAATAAAAAAAATTTCAAAGTTCATAAAAGGAACATACCAATATCATTTGGCAAGCTATCAAGTCTATTTTCCTCTAAATCAAGAACTCTTAATTTTCGAATATTTCCAATAGTTTGTGGAAGTCGTTTCAGCATGTTGTTACTCAGTATAAGAACTTCAAGGGATTGCAGCAGTTGAATGTCATCAGGTATTTTTGTCAATTGGTTGGTACCAAGATTCAATTCAACCATATTTACCCATGTTCCAATATCTGAAAAGAGAAGGGAAAAAAATTTTTGTGTGAAGTTTAAATTACTAGCAAATGTTTTGTAAATAAAATTCTGAATGAAATTAGATTTAAAAAATAGATAAATCCAACATCATATCTTGTTTACTGCAAGTGTATACTTTTTTAATATGCATATTAGCAATTATATCTTTGAACCTAGATATATGTAACCCAACACAAAAGTCAAAATGCAAATAATAAATTTCTAATTACTTTCAGCAGCAATGATATAAATTACTGAAATTTTTCTCACATAATTAATTATGAATTAATTTTAAAACATAACATTGCAAAAACTTATGCTTTTTTAATCAATATATTCAATTGAATAATGAATCCTTTAAAAGGAAATTTAGAAAAATAAAACTAATAATTAAATGGATGAGTTATTATTCATGATTTTTATTTCTTTCGAGAGCGGAGTGGGGCCAGCATCTCTTGTAGTATACTTTTCCCTATATTTTCTAAGAATAAAAATATTCAGATTTATGAAATTAGACACCCTACCTACATTGCATCTATTGCTATAAGCAAAAAGCAAAGCTGTAAAAATTTTCAATTTGACATAAATACATTAACATGCTTGCAGAGAAAACATGACAGTCTAATTTTAATACTGGGTTGACTTCCAGAGAGTAATGTACATATTTTTAAAAATCAGTTTTACTTTCCTTTCGTACTGTTAGCAGTTTGTCAAATGTCAAAGATTTTCCTGTATTTAAAAAATTTAAAAGAACAGACAATGATTTAAAGAAGAATGTTGAGTTAATGTGGCAATTGAGTTAATATGGATTTAGTTGTTTTCAATTTAGAATCAAATGTAGGAGATTAGGGGAGGGGGGGGAGGAGAAATAGATGACATTTTTTACTGAAGCCATTACTGAGGAGCCAACAAAAGTTAGTATAAATTCTGCATTAATAATAAAATATAATTACATATTTTAAAGTTTTTGAACTGAATGTAATTTGTACTTAAAAATTTAAGTATTTTTCATAGCTAATGAAAGCAAAATGAAAGTTTTCTTGTCAAATAATAAATAAAATTTAAAATATACACCTTTTGCAACACTTATATATCATTTCAAAACTTAAGTTCTCCACTGAGGCTGTGATAGCAAAGCAATAGGTATTTTGATCAAATTTGAGTGAACATTTATCAAAGATTTGTTTGATCCTTGTTCTTGTTTCAGTTTCTACTTTGCTTGACCACATTGATAATTTCCAAGTTGGTGCAAGAAGTGAATGAAAAGGAAAGCCTTTTTGATGTTAAGGTGTTTATGAACTTATTAAAGTTATGCCATTAAAGGCATGTCAAGCACGCACCTTGTCAATACATAGGTTGCAGCCTGCCGAGTCTTATTTAAAAATTTAATTGCGATTAATTATTTTTAAAATTTACAACACATCTACTTATTACCTATTTTTGTTTTAAAAGAAATTCTGTTTGATAACAGAAAATAACTTGTAAAATAAAAATATTTTAGTAGAAATTTTGATTTAACCCCTTCGGGACGAACGTTCCAAATGTGAGCCCAACACGAAACACCGCCAGAGGCCGAATGACTCACCGGTGTGCCAGGCATTTGAAACATTTTGTAAGCTCAGTTTTTTGGCAATAGATGGCATTCTATGTTCATAAGATTTGAGATACATGGAGATTTGACCTTCTACTCAAATGAGAGAAATTTTACTCACATATACGTGGTTTTTATTTTATAAACATAAGAAGTAGGGAATGTTTTTGAATTGAGTCCTTTTTTACAACTGCTCTTGAAATGAACATGTGGTTTTTGTTCATAGTGCAGATGAAAGATTTATTTTCACTAAAGCATTTGATTTGGGTTTGCGGTTTAATTTGTAATGGATAATTAAATACGGTTAACAAAATTTGCCTTTTTGTTTTTGTTACTTTTTTACAAGGTCGACTTTTACAAATGTTGACAACAAAATATTTAAAAACTTGTACTTAAACAGAAAGTGGCTGAAGTAAATAAAGTATATTAATACAAAATATTTAAAGCATATGGGCCATTCATATAATATACAAAAAAATATTGAACAACGCGTTTATATTTCGGTATTTTTACGAATTTAGCCTTAACTACACAAAACCCTCTGGCCTGTGAATGACACTTGCGACAGAAACCTCAGGCCCTGGCGGTACACATGCGTTTGTGTCCTGAAAGGGTTAAATTTCCTATAAAAAGTTAACTATTATTTCATTGCTAAATGCACCACTTAAGTATATTATTCACCATAGGCATGATTCATCTTTTATTATTTCTTTCCCTCTTTGAAAATTCCATCAGCGAAAGCAAACAGCATGACGTCATAGGGCGGCAAAGGTGTTTTATTTTTCAAGTTTAAAAGAAAAATACAACAAGCTCAAGACAAAGTACAATGTTCCATAGCTAGCGAATGATAATTGATTCTGGTCTACACACACATTCATTTTAAACTACATACTTTAATACAAACATAATCAAACCTCAAGAACAACAGATAAGAAAATATTAAATGTATGGGAACATCGAAATTTTCAAGAAATACGAGAACAGCAGTATTATTTTGTCCAAAACAAGAATAAAATACATTTGAAATGTAAAAAGACCTTTTTCAGTTGCTGAGGGATATAATCCTAAAAAGCAATAAAGACACAATATGTTGCAAAACTTTGTGAAGACCAACTGTAGAAATTGAAATAAAAAAACAACAAAGTATATTCACTAAATTTGTTGAAGGTAATTCAGCTGCCTTAAAAGTTGCTAATATATTATCAAATTCAGTTGGAAACAGATTTAAACCATTTACTGAAGGGAAATTAATTAGTAAGTGCACACATGTAGGGGTCCCCATATACGGCAGTAAGCTACTCCCCTGAGTCTTTTTATTGCTTTATATTGCAATGTTAACAAACACTCGCTCATTCATTCTGATTGATATTTAAAACTCTTAATTAAAGCGCATCCTAAATATTAAGTCCAACACAAATAAAAAATTTAAAAATGTAAGTTTAAGGCAAAATACAGAGAATTTGAGAAATCTGCGTAATTTCACAATATCAAAAGTTACAGATATTCGAAATATAGCACAGCTGATCATTTTTATTCGTGGATGCGATGTTAATTTAAAAGTGAAGAACTTTGGCAAACCCTTCCTGTGCATAATACAGCTACTGGAGTAGATAATTTTGATGCACTTACGGAAGTTTTGAAGAAATATAATTTACTATCAAAAAGTTGGTTTGTCTTGCAAGTGATGGTGCATCTAACATGACTGGTATTATTAAAGTAGTTGCAAAATAAAAAACATCCAAACATAATAAATATAATTACACTGTTGCATAACTTAAATATCGCACATGTTTTAGAAATAGTCAACAAAATTGTAAATTATATGCAAGCACATAGACTTAAGCATGATCAGTTTGGTTTATTTCTGGAACCATTTGGCCACAAAAGAAGCTTGATGGCTTTGCAGACAAAGTATTAAAATGATTCTTTTAATTGCTGGACGAAATAATATTTTTCTTGGAAACAAAACACTATGATTGAATATAAATAATGGATAAAGGGCCCGCCCGACTTTGTCAGTAGGTATTACAAGTCATCTTATTAAAAGGATCAAAATATCGTTAAATTCTACAAAATACTTATTTGGACATAAAGAAACCAATAATTATGACATTGAGGCCATATTGTTGCAAGTCCAAGAGAGATAGCAGTAAAATATCAATCAGCTAAACATCCAGGTCTTCACTGAAATTGAAAGCAATTACACAATAATGAAAAGGAATGCCTTGCTGTCATCTAGACAATCAGTAAATTCAGATCCAAGCTATTTGGAAAACCTGTGTCCCAGTGGTAAAAAAAAATAACTATTCTTTAAGTTGGCTTGCCAACATAAAGGATCATGGAAGACTCATTACATGCAATTTCAGGTTTTACAAAAATGACAATTTTCATCTATAAGAGTGGCTGCAAACATTCTGATGCTGATTCCACATCAGGATGAAGGAAAAGTTATTTATATCCAGATTGGGGTAACATGTAAAAATGGTTTTAAAATAAATTGAAATAACATGTAAAAATGTTTTTGGAAAAGAACTGTGTTTTGGGTGCTTGTGAAAAAATGTCTTTTTGGCGATTGCAAAATGGAAAATACAACTGAATTTAACAAAGTTTTTTTCATAGTGCCATCAAATTAATTTAAAAAACACTAATAACAGTAATTAATTAAAACAAAATTTTGCTTAAGGAGAATCATGAAATCCAAAGCTGATAAAGTTGCAACATTAAAATCTTTTGCATCACAAGAAAGCCAGCATAAATATGAAACTCTTTTTTTGCAGGTATTACAAATTACAGTAAGGAACAATTAAAAAATAATCAGTTGAAATACATAAATAAAATCCTTAAGGTGAAAAAAACCAAAGTTTCAAAATGAAAAATGATGTACCACACAAAAAGAACTATGATTCTCTGGACAACCATGGCTCTAGGCTGTACTGTAACAACTTTAATCAAATGTTTATAAAAGTATTCATGATGTGAACTGTGTGTGCATCTCAGATATGCTAAAACTAATGATTGATTAAAGAAGGAAACATTATCAGCACACGCTGATCAATTTAACATTGTAGAGTATATTAAACAATGATGGAAATCTGGATTTCAATAATGCCACCTGATGTACTATTTGTAAAAAATATGTATCATTGTTGGCACAGATTGAGATTTCCAGTTAAATAGGTATTGCCAACTGCTAAGAGAACAGAAGTTCCTAAATTCATAGAAGAAATTATACTGAAACATGGTGCTTCCAGAAAAATAAGTGATCACGGATATTCTTACTTATCAAATATTATGACAGATAAAGCATGCAATACTTTTGATCTTTTAAGGCAGGGGTGGGCATAAGTCGATTGCGATCGACCGGTGGACCGCGAAGTCATTTCGGGGGTGATCGCTTTACTAAGAGAGAGCTAAGAGGTGCATACTAAAAAAAACAACATATTTATGGAACAACGACGCCAGCTAGGCTGGAAAATTGGCTTTTCACATTCTATGTGACAGACCTAACTGGGTGAATCTGCATTTTCAACGATGAATATAATTAAGGCAACATATTGTTCCCGTTTTACAGACGACATTATGAATCCAGTGCAAGGTTAGTAGTTTGTATTTTGAATTGTTTGATAATAAATGCGTCATATGATATTCATTAATTTTTGGGTGTTATTATGTTTGTATCTTGCGTTTTGTCTTAAAAATAGTTTAAAGCGTTTTTTTATATTGTAGTTATGAAGATAAATACCGTATTCTACATTTATTATTGTCATAATATAAGTATTGCTGGCATTTTTGTAGTACACTACACCTACACTACTGGGTGGACCGTAACACCTCCTAAAAATTAGAAGTCGACCGTATCATGTAAAAGTCTGCCCACTCCTGTTTTAAGGCAACCACTTTTCCACAAATCAATACCTCAACACAACTATTTAATAAGATACTTGCAGATATGCTATCTATGTACAAAGAAATTGAACAAACTTACCCAATGGCAAGGAAGAAAGTTGATTTTCCTTCATATTTAATTTTGTCAGATTTTTTGCTCGAGAAAAAATTCCAAAGGGTATTTTGCTGATCTGATTATGTTCCAAATTTACAGCCTGAAATTATTTGAAAAAAATTTTAAGTGACGAATATAATTAAATAGTTGCACTCAAAAGTAAAAAATAATCATTATACTTACATATACACTACAAAACTGAGAAGGTCCACCAACAGGATAAGATGTAAAAGCATTTCGAGAAAGTGTGAGGCTGGTCAAATTTGAAAGACTTGATAATAATCCATCCTAAAAACAAAAGTACAAGATTAAAAAAATACAGAATATTTGCTGATGTTACTTATGCGACCTGATCGACAGTAACATCAGATCAAGAACCATGAAATTCTTTGTGGCAAGGGGCTAGTTGTAAGCCTGTCATTTTTATGTAGCTTTGAGCACCATATAGGTGAGAGTAAGATTTGGCTTGGTTCCACCTCAATTTTGAGGGAGAAAACCGGTGGTCAGGGCCTTCCACCTCTCTTTTTCTTCCATCACCCTCACGTGAGAAATTGTGGCTCGACTGCTATTTAGAGTACCCCCATGCCGCAAAGGCACCACACATTTACAAACACCCATGTCTTCTCTGAGATTCTAATCCAGGCCCTACAACACAGCAATCTGCATCACTAAACACTATACTGGATAGCTGCAGAGAATATTTTAAATACATCAGTAGACATGACAAGTAGTTTTTAAAGTAGAAACTACCACCTTTACGACAAACATGCATATACATTTACTTTGCAAAAAGAACATTTGATTTTAAAATGCAAACTGTTATAGTAGTGAAACACAAAACATAAAAATGAAATTCTGACTAAGAATATTAATCACTACAAGAAACTTTGTTTTTACATAGTAAAATGCAGTATAATTTACACCTAGAGTAAGAAATTGAACACAAATTAACTACGAATTTAACTTCTTGTTCTTAAATGACAAAATTTAACTAAAAAAAACACGTTTTGCAAATATTGCACTGATATCTGAATAAAAAGAACTTACAGGTAACTCTGATATATTATTATTTTCAACATTGAATTCCATCATATTAACACATTGACTGAGAGATTTTGGAATTTCAGATAATTGGTTGTACCTGAAATTAAAATAGAAATATTAAAATTCACTTGATTAAAGAAATTTTTAATATGAAATTCTACCTAATTTCAAAATTCGTTTGTTTTAAAACGTACATTAGGCATTTAATTAAAAATACCATACAACTCATATTTAAAACGAATAATTTGAAAACTAAAATATTTATTTCAATTAGGACTTTTATGATACTGCAGCATTATCACAACCCAGTTTGTAAAGCTTACAAGGAGAGGGCATGACTAAAGAAATTCATTTGGAGTCGAGACTTGGTGTAATAGCACTACTCCTTTAGGTTGTTCAACCCTCTAAGTAATTTCGCCGAATGGCCAGTCAATTCGGAGAAAAAAAAGCCTTCAAAATTCATGCTTAGCTTTTATACAATTAAATTTCAATTTCCTCCAACGATTTCGTAGCTTGGTTGATATATCGTCCGCATACTATGCACGAGGTATGGGCTCGATTCATCGGTCAATTTTTTTCTCCCCCATCTCATTTAATTATTTTTAAAATTAAATAAACTTATTTATGAAAGGTTTATTAAACATTAAATGATATTTTATGTAATTATTTTGTATTTTATAAAGTAAAAAAAAATATACTGTAACTATATAAATATTTATATTAAATTTTATAAATATATTTTTATATTAATAAATAATATTTATAATATATAATAAATATTAAATGATATTATACATAAAAATTAGTTACAAATAAAATATTACATATAAAATAATTTATAAAGCATATTATTAAATTATTTTATAACTTTATAAAAAGTTTATTTAAATAATTTTTAAAATTTAATAATTATTTCAATAATAAATTAACGAATAGGCCAACAACAGACGTACTTCTAGCCCCTTGCCACGATGAATTTCGTGGGCCTCATTCTGACTACGTCAGACACGTGGCATTAGCCACAACACAAAATAAATTAACAACTTTAATAAATAATTTAAATAATAAATTTACTTAATTGTTTTTTTACTTTATAAAATACAATTACATAAAATATTATTTAATAAAACTTTTATAAATAATTTTATTTAATTTTAAATATAATTAAATGAAATGAAAAAAATGACCGATGAATCGAACCCAGACCTCGCGCATAGTATGCAGACGATATATCAACCAAGCTACAAAATCATTGGAGGAAATTGAAATTTAATTGTATAAAAGCTAAGCATGGATTTCGAAGGCTTTTTTCTCCGAATTGACTAGCCATTCGGCGAAATTAAGGACCCTAAAAGGAGTACTACTGTTACACCAAGTCTCGACTCCAAATGAATTTCCTTAGTCGTGCCCTCTCCTTGTTAGTAAATTTTCAAAGGAGATACATGAAGGACAATTTTCAAATTATTTGAACACATGTTTGTACAACTATAATATTAAGTTTTAATAACTTCTTGATTAACTTAAAAATGAATTAAGAGTGGTTCATTTCTCTAGAAAGTGGGTGGTGGAGGAAATTTAAGACTGTCTTTAGCTAATGTCAAAGAACTCGATTAAAACCTGGAGCATATTTTCTAGCAGAAAATGGTTTCAATTTTTATATAAATTTATGATGTTGTAACACTTATTTACTTTTAATATGCAATATTTTTTTAATAAAGAAACTTTGGAACACATTTTACACCACAAAAAAGGAATTACTCACACACAAACGAATAGCATTATAAAATATGCTGTTTTCTGAAAGATAGGAGAAAATTAGAATAGAAAAGTATATAAAAAATAATCCAAAATAGGAATTACATTAATATATACGCCATCCTTAAGAATAGCGTAAGTATTGTTATTTCATGAAGATGTTGTAAAATGGTGTTCTAAATCAGTTAAAACTAACATTTTGAACAGATGTTTGCAGCAGATATTTTTGTTTATTATCATAAAAAAAAAGGGGGGGAGAGAGGAGCTGTAGAAGATTTTTAAAGCTCTTTAACATCTAAAAATAAAAAATTTCATTTATAGAACAATTTCTGAGGCCAACTGCATTGCAAACCACACAGGAGGCATTCAATGAGAACACCAGTTGTCATCAAAACAGTCACGAGAGAATTCATTGAAATCCTTGTTGAAAGATCCTTCTTGCTAAACAGATGAATGTGCCACAAAGAATAGTGTTCAGTGGTGCACACAAGGGGGGTGCCCTAGGGGTCTGGACAACCCCCATAGCACTTGATTTTTTTTCGATTGGTTATAATCCTATGTACACTAACTAGAAAAAGTCTGCGTTCACCCATAACAACTCATAGAGCAAAGGTAAGATTTAATAGAAACATAATTTTTTTATAACAAAATTTTATGAATTTGTTTACTATTATTTAAATGCTGAGCATGCAAGAATTAATTAGTTTTGAATTAAAACTACATAAGATAGCGTGGTTTTTTATAGCAAAGCACAAAAATAGTAAGCAGAAATAGTAAGTCTGCGTTCACCATTTGAATATTCATAATTCCTGGAATTTTTATCAATTGGCGTTATAGGTTAACAGAGTTTTTGCATTCAGTTATCAAGTAAAATAGCTTAACCCTGCAAGCGGTCTGCACGTAAAATCCCGCCATTCCAGAGATGCTTTTTCTGCATTCGAGCAAGATTCTCAAAAGCGGCCGAGCTGCATTCTTATATGGCCCAACCGCTTTTGAGAACCCCGCTTGAAGGCAAAAAAATACGTGCAGTGCATTTTCGAAGCATCTCCAGAATGGCAAAACTTTACGTGCAGACTGCTTAGAGGGTTAAGAAAGTAGTTACGCAATAACTTTTATATTTTTGTGAGGTACAAAGTAATCCAAAGACATGGAATATAAAAAAGAAAGTAATTAGTATCAGTGAGCTTAAAATCATTATGAAAAATGTGGAAAGATGGAAAAAGTCGTCGGCATATAACCATATCCATTGAATGGCAGTATTCATCTATCTAATGAGTTATTAATAACTTTAAAACTGCAGGAATTTACACATTGAAAAATCGTTCAGGTCGTCCATCTTAACTCACAATCAGAGAAAAACGAAGTATGCTATACGTGGTGAAAAAAAATCTGCATTTGACTGGTACTCAAATAGCAACAAACATTCATGAGAAGTTTAACAAAAACATTTGTGCGGATACTGAAAGAAAAATCTTGAAAAACACCAGATACTGTAGTCTAGTGGCTAGTAGAAAGAATAATATTTCAAAGACCAACGAATAAATTTTGCAAAAGAGCATATACATATGCTTTTGGAGTTCTGGAGGACTGTGATGTTCTCCAATGAAGCAAATTTTACATCTTTGGCATAAAAGGTCATAAACTGGTGTGAAGATAACCTTGTACAGCTCTTCAAAAAGAGCACAGTACAAACGGTGAAGTACGGCGAGCAATGGTGTTAGCAAATTGGAGTACATCGAATCAATTATGATTACCTTGATGTCCTAAAAAGAATTTAAAGGAAAGTGCCACCAAACTCGGCCTTGGATCGTCATTTCGCTTCCAACACCACACGATCCTAAGCATACCGCTGAAATTGTGAAGCTTCGGCTATTGTATAATGTCCCAAATCACACGTAAAATGTAATAGGGAAACAGAGGATAATGTAAATCCCCTGCACACGCCCCCACAATCACCTGATCTGAATCCTGTGGAAGACCTATGGGATTTACTGAAGCGTAATATTCGTCAACACAATCTAGCTGAAGAGTGAATATGCTGAAGAGTGCTGTTAAGGACGAATGGGAGAAGATAAGTGCTGAAGAAACAACTAAATTTGTTAATTCAATGCCGAAACGACTTCAGGAGGTTCGCAAAAGACGGGGTTATCCAACCAGCTATTAAATAGCTCATTATCCTTTTTAAATATTTTTTTTATACCTTCTACTAAAACAGTGAACGCAGACTTTTTCTACTTGACTTTTGTAGGTATAGCTACAAATCTGTCTTTGTTTTAAAATCTATGAAAGCAAACTAAATTTACTTTTGTTATTCTGAGTACTTAAGATGAACTAAATAAAATCTAATTAAACATTTTTTTTTAAATTCCAGTTTTTAAATTTTTTATTCATTGTTCATGTAAGCAATAGTACATGAACGCAGACCTTTTCTACCTAGTGTATATATTACGTAAAATTTAATTATGTATTTATTAATAATTTTATTAATTAATGCTAGTTATTCATTCAATAATTAATTTCGTATTGTTTTTGTTGCCGAAAATCGACAAAATCATAAGAATATGTTGGGCGGCGTATTGGAGCTTGATACCAAAATGGTGGACTTTCGACCCTGAACCCTTGAAAAAATTTTGCGTGCGCTATTGATAGTGTTATATATAAAACGAAAACCTTAGAACAAGAGACTATCAAAAAAATAACTAGCCATTATCTTACAAAGGAATTAAAGCAAAAACAATGCTGTGGTGGCATGCTCACAACGGCCACATACAAATTCTATTAACTGACAAGGAAATGTTTCAGGTTGATCTTTCAACCGCCAGAATGACCGTGTATATATAAGGATTAATCAAGACAGTAACAAAAAAAAATGCCCCTGACGATTTGGTGGGATATCATGTATGAAGGTTTCTCAGAGATTCATTTTTGCATGAAAGAGAAAACCATGGTACAGGGTTATCTCAACAAATCACTATCCTAGAAACATTCTGCTCAATGGAAATGATAGGAATTTTCAATAGAACTTCACTCCTGCTTATAAGAAAAAAGAACACATAGATTGGTCTCCAGCTATTCAGATTTAAATCAACCTGGCTATAAATTGTAGTTAGTGTGGGAGGCGATTGATTGATTGAATATTAAAGTCGCACTGTTCAGCTACACGAGGGCTTTTGGCGACGGACCACATAATTTTGAACCATGGTCAACACCTGAGCTGGCACCTCCCTCTCCTAACTACCCCACCACACCAATGGGAGGACGTTTCAGCTCTCGACATATTTAACGTGCATTGCTGCCCTACACGACGGGTCTTTAGTGGTACTGGACTCGAACTCATGACAAGGCATGCCACAATCCGATACCTAAACCGCTCAGCTACCGCGGCCTCTAGTGTGGGAGGCGAAGATGTGCCCAAAACAACATCCCAATTTGAACAGTTTTAAATGTTCTTGAAGGGAGGCAACAATGGAAATTTTCATGGATGTAGTGGGTGCCTTGGTAGAAGATTGGCCAAAGATACTTAAAGCCAGTATGAAGTTAAAAGGAGATAAACTTGAATTAACAAAGTGCAGTGTTGAATTTACATTCAAATTAAAACTTTAAAAAGATTTAGTTTCAAATTTCATTAGAATTTTTTAAAAATTTGAATTCGTTTATAACTGTTTTAGAACTTACAGCACGTCTAGGCAGATTAGGATAAAACTAAGCAGAAAGAAAACAAACTACTGAAGCACAACTTCATATCTTGTGCATAGTTGGCATGAAGCACTGGTGCTAAGCTCTTTCACATTTTTATGCTAAGCTCTTTCAGATTTACAATACCTTATTTTAAACATCTTTTAAGACTTGATGAAATTGAATTGCTAAAAGAGAGGAGGGAAATCCACAGTCACTAAATAACTTTGTTCAAGGGGAAATCTTGAAATACCATTATTGAAAGTATAAAAAAAATCCACTTTTCATTGTAAGAATTAAAAATAGTTTTTAATAAGAACTATATACCACTTGTGTTTGCAGGAAAGTATTCAAATTTCAACATAAAGCAATTAATACCTCAGACCAAGTCTTGTTAGATTAACAAGCTTTCCTAAAGTATCAGGAATATCGGCCAACTCATTGTGATGTACATCTAATGTTGACAATTGAGTACAATAGCCAATCTCTAAAAGAAAAATAAGATGTGATTATTCAAAGGAAAAAAAAGGGTCATTTTAAATCACATGAAACCTCTCAAACATAAATTTATATTTATATATAAAAAGCCCAGAAATTTAGCTTTGGTACATTAAAATAAATAATTTATACAGATTTTTGACTCCAAAGCTCATGCAGAACTAGTTATTAACCTTTAAAACTTGGCAATGTATATGCAGCATCAAGCAACTCAGGAAAAATTATCCCCCCCATAAAACTAACAGTGAGGCCACGGTTTGCAATTGTGTAGAGATATTTTATAAACTGCAAAGAAAAACCACAATTTTGTCAGTAAAAAATGTTACAATCTTTTGCATATGTTTATCTTAATATCATAAATAAAATGTTCCAATAGATTTCACATATAGATTTTTGGTAAGTACAAATAAGACAAAGAAATATCAATGTCTTAGTAGTATACATAATTAACTGGAATCCTCAACTGAGGCGTAATGTATTGAGAAATGTTGAGTGGTGTGAGAAAAAAGGGAATTTATATACTGTCATGCCAACAGCTGTTATTTACAATATTAACATACATTTAAAAGTTAGTATTACAAATTATTAAGCACTACAGAGATTCAGATAGGAGGAGGAGCCAGGCATGCAACTTCTTTTTTGGATAAATGAGTTGAGTCTCTCCCAAAACTCATCCTGTCTCGCAAGCATTTCATTTTAAAATCTCAAAAATTCCATTTGAAATTCGGCTTCTATGTACAGTGAAAATGTTTGAGGTTGAGGGCTATTGGATTGACAGAGTAATGCAAGATGTACAGGTTTTTCTGAAGGTTAGTTGTGATTTTTGTAATAAGTTTTTGCAGTTTTTACAAGATCATTAGATGATATGAAAAAGTGAGTTATTACTTACATATGAAAAAATATATAATGTTCTAAAAATCAGTGTAAAAGTTATCTTGAGTAAAGAAAATTTTTTAAAAATGTTGTTAGGTCAATCTAGATTCAACAAGGATTTTACGCAAATGTCTCAAAGGAAAATAACAGTTCTTTCAGAGTGATGAGAATTTATAGTTGTGTGTGAAAATCCAATCTTCAAAATACAGGATTCAGCAGCAATATTCACAGAAGGTCTACACACCTTCAACAGCACTCACGACACAATTAACAGTGTCTAAAATACACATAGGTAAAAGATTATTCATAAGCACAGCCAAGCTAATTGGTAATCACGATAAAGGCAAGTTTACTAGTCGCTAGTCAAAACAAAACAGACTTTTTCAGCAAGAACTGCTCTATTTAAAGACTACTTGCGTCATAGAGTGTGAAGTTAGTTGATTTCTCCACAAATTTCAAGAAGAATCCAGAGGGTTCTCTATACACACAAAACATTTTCCAAATTTAACAGGTAAAACTTACAGTAAAATAACATGGAGGCCAAAAGTGAAATATGTTTACTTTATAAATACTGCAGTTTCCAATTTATTCAAATGATAATGTAAATTCCAACTTACCAGGTGGTAAATGCTTCAAGTGATTATTAGACGCTTCAAATGTCACAAGCTGGGTTAGTCTCCCAATGCCTGGTGGAAGTTCTTGAATTTTATTTTCACGAAGACTGAGCATTGTCAGATTCTACAAGAAAAATAAAGTTAATTAAGAAAGGCGATTGAACTAATTCTAAGGATTTTGAAAAATAAGACTTATGTAACTTACAGTTAGATTTGATATTTCCTCTCCTACATAACGTACTCTATTGAATCTTAGGTACAAGGTGACTAAAGAGGTAAGTTTGTACACAACATCTGGAATCTGCAGACAGAATATACTTTGAGCAACAGAAATATACTCACATTTTAAATCTTAAAAACACATGTAGCAAAATAACAAGAGTATTAAAATTTTTATAACACCCAAAGAGAAAGGATATTTTATTTCTTGTGTGAACAAAAACACAGTATTTAATAAATAGATAAGCTCTAAAAATTAAAAAAAAATTTAAATAAAAAAATATAAGCTCAAAAAGTACACAATACTAACTTTTGAAAGAGTGAAAAGGTTTAAAAAATTTCTTAATGATATGAATGATACTTTAAATCTTATTTTGTGAAATGAAAAATCTTATTTTGTGAAGAACTGTTTTTAACATTTCTTTTTAAAAGAAATGTTAAAAACAGTTCTTCACAAAATAAGATTTTTCAAACAATTCCAATAGCAATTTTGCCATTGGACTACATAGTATATATTATTATTATCACACAGTAGTTAAAAATTAATCAAAATTTAAAGAGTCTTGCATAAAATTTAGTTTTAAGAAATAGAGGTAAACTTTGCATGTGATGTATCTTTACAGAAAATGATTAAATTTAATTATTTTTCAACCTATGGTTTATACTACATTTAAATTTCAGCTAAACTTAAAAAAACAGTGCAGCTCATCAAAAGTTAACTATAAAGAGCTTTTAACACTTAATGCATTACAATTTACAAGTTGAATACATTCATGGAGCTTGCTTATTTTGGAGATCTTTCATTTAACAAAACACAATGCAAGTTTTATAATAAAGAAAAAAATTTAAAATATTAAATCAGAATAGATCATTCGCTACACATAATTTCATCAGAACAACAACAACAACAAAAAAGTTTGAATTTTATATACATATGTCTTCTTACTTCATTGAGCTTATTGTGTCTCAGATCTAGAACCTTCAATTGCTTTAAATTTACAAGGGTATCTGGCAAGCTTGTTAGTGAGTTTTCACTTAAAGCCATAGTTTTCAAATTTACCAGGTAACCAATTTCAGAAGGTAATGTAGTTATTTTGTTGCCATATAAATAAAATTCAGTGAGATGAGTCAGGTCCTTTACTGATGATGGAAGAACACTTATCTGAGGGGGGAAATATAAAAAACATCCGATTACAAAAATTTATACTTTAAAAGAACACTTATAAAAACATAACGACAAATTTTTAAAAATGCTGCGTGATCTCAATTTCTATTCATACAACTATTACTTACGTTTGATTTACTCAAATCCAATCTTGTAGTGGAAACAGCTTCTTTACAACGAAGAAATTCTTTTGCAACATCCTAAAACAAAAAATGTCATCAATTATGAAGAAACAAAAAATGTTTTTAAAATATTAAGAATTTAAAGTATAATTCAAGGGAAAAAAAAACACCCATTTTTTTTTAAAAAAGAGTGGAGAGACACCATCAATTACTTTTTTTTATTTTACACCTAAACAAAACTGTTATTGTTAATGGTTCAAAGTGAAATAAACTAAAAAAAATGTTCAGGGATTAATTTAATTATATTTTAGTATAAAAGATTTGATAATATAATGCTGTTTTCACTCTCATAATTTATTTCTGAAAATTGAGACAAATTTCATATTAAGAAATGACGGTTTAAAATTTTTTTTTTTCACTTGTGTTAAAAAACTGTTTAACTATTTAAGGATGAAAAATACTTTCATTCCTTATTTTTCAAAACTTTTTATAGTAATCAAAATACTTCAACTCTATAAAGATACCAAAATAAAAAATATAAATTGCAAAATTTATATAAACATATATACTAAATGTAAATCTTTAGATGCCTGGATTTCATATATTTTAACTTATACCCCCCCCCCTCCTCAAATTCAACTGGATGTAAAATACAATTATGTAAAAAAAATCTAATTTTTTTTAAAATCCGGTAATGAAAATTTGACTTAAATATTTCAAAGTTTAAACCTGATTATCTCTCAGGTTGCCAATTTAGATAAAGTAAGCAAAGTCCAAATACATTTCCCAGTCAACTTTAAATGCTCATTCCTAAAATTACATCATAAAAATGCTGTTTAAACGCATTTGTCATTTCATCAGAAATGAACTATGAATCTTTTACTTAAAAAAAAAATACAAATGGCAGCACTACACAATATTTTGTTCTGAAATAAGTTAGATTTTAAATGAGAAAAGAAGTACATGAAATAATTTCGAAATTTGGCAGCCATATTTGAGAAATGTCCAAATTCATGACAATTTTTAGATATGTCAAATTGAGAGTTGATCTGGAAGAGGTGAGATATATTGGAAAGTGATCATTGCTAGTTTTCCCAAGTAAGATATAGATGACCCCCTCCCCCCCCCAAACACAGAGTTCAAGGCCTTTTTTGGGAACTTCACTTTAAAACGTGTTTTGGCCAACACTTATAAAATACTTCATAGTCTGAATATAGTATTTCTTTGTTATAATATAAATCATGCAGACATTTAAAAAAAGAAAGCAAAAACCTTTGGTCTAGAAGAGTTAGTGTTATAACTTTTAATTTCTTTCTTAATAACTTCTCACATCAATCAATACACACATAATTAAATCTTGATTAACATCATTTCTTGATTAAATACTACAATGAAATAACAATTGAACTACAATGTTCATCGTTCCTCAAATCAATCAATTTAAACAGTCCCAAGAGACTATCTCTTCTATTTTCTTACACCAGACCACCCCTGTGGTCGCTCTCTCACTGAAGGAATTTCATTCCCTCTGGTCCAAAATAATTCAACGGCTCCGCTTCCAAAACAAGGGATTTTCTCCTCCCTCAACCATATGTTCAGGGGTAAAAGAAACCCTCTCCTTCTCTATCTATCCGTTCTGTTGAAAAGCCAATGCCCTTCCTTTTTTAAAAATAGCAACCTCCACCCCTGCCGAAGCAGGAAGTTGTCAACCCTTAGAGAATCTACCGCCAAACACTATGTCAACAGTAGTCAGACACTACACATCGCTGCCAAGATAATGGTTAATTGCAAATTAAGCATAAATCTGAAATATCAAAACTGACTATTGTTGCAGATCTTTCCTAAACAACTATCCAACTATATGTATAGATACACATATACACTACAGTACAATCACTTGTAAATAACAAATATAGATTACACTATTCTAGAGCCATATAAGTACACACACACACAAAATCGGCACATTTACATAAAAAGTATTACCAAGAACTATCCTAAAAATATGCTAAACACTACAGAAAATACAGTTAACATACACAAAGAAATGCACATATGAAAATTCCCCAAACCTAAATCCTTATAATTCAAAAAAAAATTTAGATCCATGATACAAACAATACTCTCTGTAACTTTTTCTTACTCTCTACATTCAGATAATAAATAAACAAAACTAAAATTATCTCACTATGAATATCAAGCTTCTCAAATAATATTCTCGAATTATTTCTAAGAGTACACATGTAAACAGCTAAATACATAAATCAATCAATAATAGACAGTTTCCTAGTAAACTACAAAAATTTCACGAGAAAAGAAAAAAAAAATAAGGATACATTCTACTCCATCACTGTCCCACCTCAAAAGGATGATTTTACCTCCACACAAAGTCTAATTTTAAAATGTCCACTTGGGGAAAGAAGCAAATGTCCATTTCCCAAAAGTATTCTGCCCGTTTTTCCATCAGCGCTGGGTGAAAGACCCTACAGTCTAGGGGTTGGGTTTCACCCTTAACCTTTTCCACCTCCATCCAGGAAGGGGGGGACGGCGCTACTCCTCTTTCTTCAGCCCCAGAATGCGCAGGGCTCGGCTTCATCCCTTGAACGATCACTCTCAGTTCGTTTTGATGTTTCTGAAATTCTGCTTCACTCTTACTCAATTTAAGTCGTACCTCATCTTTTTCTTTTGTTGTCTTTCGATTATCTCTTTCTCATAATAATTGCTGCACCTTCAAAACGCCAATTCATTTGATAAAATCTAGCAGTTTCCAAACAAGTTTTTCTCTTCCTCTTTTATCCTGAGAATATTCATGTCTAAAACTCCAGTGCTGAGGTATAGGTACAATGTTGCTAAAAGATTTTAAATTCACTTTTTGCTGTAATTTGGCAGCTGTCATTCTGCTTAATTCTTTGAGTTTTCTCTTACGAAATTTTGGCTTTTTTTCAATTTCATCATCATCTAAGTCCACTCACTGTTTACTAAGGATTATGGGATCAATATCTTCTTTAACTTTATCTTTTATCACATCTACTGGTGCTTCTTCCTTTTCTTCATACGTCTCATCCTCGGCAGAAATTAGCAGTACATTAGATAAACCCTTTTCTTCCTCCACAGCGACAGGTTGTGCTGCAGCATCTGGACTTGTTCCCCTTTAAACACAAGAACCTTCTCGATTGCTCGAGGTACCTACGTTTCTTCATCTGACAATTTTTCCTGCTCTTCACTTAACAATTGATTTTGCTCGCGTGTTTATTCTTTTACATCTTTCTTCTGGTAAGCACTTCTGTTCTTCTGTTTTCCAGCTCATTTTATGTTTCTCTTGAACATGTTGCATCTGCTTTTCCATAAGCCATCTTTCCTTCTTCAATCTCATTTCTTCTTCCAAAGCTATTCATTCGTTCATTCTTCTTCAATCTTCTGCCTTTCCTCCACTGCTTTGGCTTCCTCCTCAGCCTTGAGTCTGACCTTATGACTTGCTTCTCTTATTCTAGTCTCGTTCTCTTTTTTCCATCTTGCTTCTATTCTCATGAATTCCAATTCTTGTATTCGTTCTAAGCGGCGTTCTTCAGCTCTCTTTCTGAGCTCTTTTATCTCCTTTCTATACTTTTCCATTTCCTCTTTTCTTTTTCTGCACTTCTCTTCCTCCATTCTTTCCTCTATCGTAGTGTCAAAAAAATCTTTGTCAAATTCTTCGTCATCCAAATATCCCTGACTTTGCATCAGATTTTGTTTTAAGTCCTTCACATTCATACCAGGGTCTACTATTTCTCCCATCTCAACCAAAACCGTAATGAAATCTTCTTTTTCAGCGTTTCAGAACATTTTTCCTCTTTCTCTAGTTCCGCGAGAGAGAGTGTGTTGTCATAACTTTATTTCTTTCTTAATAACTTCTCCCATCAATCTATATACACATAATTAAATCTTGATTAACATCATTTCTTGATTAAATACTACAATCAGCTAACAATCGAACTACAATGTACGTCATTTCTCAAATCAATCAATTTAAACACAGTCCCAAGAGACTATCTCTTCTACTTTCTTACACCAGACCACCCCTGTGATTGCTGTCTCACCGAAGGAATTCCATTCCCTCCGGTCCAAAACAATTCAACGCCTCTCTGCTTCTAAAACAAGGGACTTTCTCTTCCCTTGACCGTACACTCCGGGATTAAAAAACCCTCTCCTCCTCTCTCTGACATCTGTTGCAAAGCCAATGCCCTTCCTTTTTTAAAATAGCAACCCCCACCCCCGCACAAGCGGGAAGTCGCCAACCCTTAGAGAATCTACCGCCAAACACTATGCCAACAGTAGTCAGGTACTACAGTTAGATACCTGGATTATATATGATCAAAACAAGTGCTTAAGACCAGTATTCATAATTTATATGTTTTGAATTTTATAAATTAATATCGCAATCTGAAACAATGCATGAACAGCAGGATGATTTACACGACAGTGTCCAATATTTTCCAAAAAGCTAAAAAACTAGACAATTGTTCCGTAACTTAATTTTTCAAAAGAAATAATTTAATGTTTAGTTCTTTAACAATTTACTACATAAAAAATTTTATACTTTACACCTATGTTTTATTATAATTGTTTTCAGCTTGTATTAAATAGAAAAAAAACAAACCAGATGCTTTAACATTATGTTTTCAGAAGTCAATAAAGAGCATATTTCTGTTTGAACTGATCAATTTTTCCTCACACAGAATACATTGAACAATTCCTCTATTCAATGACATTAAATGGATGAATCTTATGACTTTTAAAATTTGAGAGTAAACAAACTTATTTATCTATCTTATGAGCCACTGAAAGCAGACTAACACCGAAGGTAACAAAAGATGGGAAATAATAAATGGAATCAATTTTGATCATTTAAATTTCGAAAATTCAATTAGTTAAAAAGATATTAATTAAAAATATTAAAACAACTGATAATGCCATGTGCCATACAGAGACTCTGAAGGACAGCACGGGGAAAGATTTACAACATTTTCATTGTTTTTAAAACTGCCATCCTTCCTACAATACTGAAATCTTAAAAATAATTTTGGAATAGGACATGCCGTTTATTTCTCTAGGACACAGTACATTATATATTTCTAAATAATATTTTGCAACACAGTGTATTATATATTTCTAAATAATATTTTGCATCCCCCTTCCTAAAATGAGTCAATTTTGACGCATTTTCATAGACAAAATGTTCCAATTGCTCTGAACTTTTGTCGCCATCACAATCAATAAAGCTTAAATTATTAAAAAGAGCAAATTTGACTTGAACATTTAATAAGTTCTTAATTTCTGAAATGAGTCAAATAGAACTTTTTTCTTGCGTCTTTGACCAGATTGAAAAATTAACTGTGGATTTTTTAATATTTTTTTTGTCTAATCATATTTTTTTAAGGTTTTATTTATGCAACTGCTTTCTTATATTTTGTTTTGTTGTGGATTACAAATTTGAAAGCTGTATGTATTCACTTTCCTTAGAAATGACAGAAAGATCCTTTCCTTTTTCAGTCTACAAATAGAAGGAAGGGGTTAAAAAAAACCAGTCTGACAGGAGAAAAGTAGAATTTTTTTAAAGGTAATTTTAATGATAAAAATACTGAAATCACTAAAAAGGAACTGCCGTTGAAAAAGGGAAGGGGAAATTTCTCTAGAAGGAAAACAAAGAAAAAGGGAGAGAGAGAAGGTAGACACACATGAGAAAGCCAGCGCTATGCCAAGCAAAAATACCACCTTTATTTAACACTTCCACATTTAAAAAGAAAATAAGATAATGCACACTCTAAACGATAATGGAACATCCACACAGGGAAAAAGAAAAGTATTATTCAAGTGAAAACAACCTAAAGAAACAATATTTTTGCAAACCATGATATTTCTAATAATTAGGAAAAACCATATCAAAATTACTGAAGAACATCAGTATTTCAAAAACAATACATAAAAAAGTAGTTTGTTATCTTTACTGCTAGGATTTCCAATCTACTGTATATATCACATTTACAGTTTGTGAACTTGAAGATAAATATCAATTTCTAACAGAACTGGCATGAATACATTTTCTAACCGCCCCCCCCCCGCCTCAAGGTTAAGGGCAGATCATGAACAGATACAAATTCTGCATATAAGGTTCTTAAGAACTCATTTGAACAATAATTGTTAGAATAGTTAACATGTTTAACATAACAAGATTTCATACCTAGTATAAATCAGTTGGCTAATTTTTGCTACAGAATACTAAAAAAATTTTTTATACTAGATGTATTTTGACATACAAATGCTGGGGTTCAGTCTGCTTGAATGAAAGAAAGAAAAGAGAAAGAAAGTGCATGCTTTTGTTATGTTTAACCCAGTGGTCGACAAAGTGCGGCTCTGGCACAAATATCCATGGAAGGTGCAATAATATTTTCATTTAAAAAAAAACTTGGTAAGAAAAAAATTACATCTTATTTTGATAAAATTTTTGTTTCAGTTAAAAGATAGATAAGTAATTATAATTTTTATTGTTGTAAAAATACTTAACGAACACAGAGTTTAATTTTATTGGTTTCCGTAAACATAAACAAACCATGTACAAGCTACTGGCTGAAATTGTTTGTAAGTTTTCGGTGTACTCCTGTGTGATACAAAGATACCACAAGCATGCACGCGCATACTTTTTCTAAAGTAGTGGGAGTACAAATTGGCATCACAGACCAGCATTTGCAGTGTGAACAGTTTTGTCATATCTACCATGTCTGCCGTTGCCCTGTCTTATTAAAAAGTTGTTGTATTTTTCAATCTAGCTGCACATCTTACAAGTATTTTTATACAATTTTATTACACCGGCTATATATGTTTGTGGTTCCGGTATAAAATTTGTAATTGATTTTTCGATAACTTCTATCTCTCCAAATGTTGGAAGTTTCCTTCCATTTTTGGTCATATTAAAAGTTTTGTTATTCTGATGATGGAAAAAATTATTTTTTTCTTTTTAAAGCAGTTATATATAAATGAAATTGTACTTTTTAAAAAGATTTTTTTTAATTTTTATTTTCATCCATTTAATAATAATAGTTTTGTACTGGTGGCTTTAGAAAAAAATATATTTGGAATATTTTTATAGGCACCCAAATTAACATGTGGCTACCAAAAAAAAGCAAAGAAAAACGGAAGATGAAAACCGCGAATTTAAAGTTGAGTGGACCGAGAATTTTGCGTTTATTCAAAACTTGAATGGACTTCCGACATGTCTTACTGTTAGCACTACTTACCCTAAATATTCTTATATTCGGCCATAATATATTTTCTTTCTCCGATATACATATTTGTCTTAATTTACTTTAGCATTTTTTAATTAATTTTAAAATTAAAAGGATATTTCGTTTTGCCACCGATAAGCAGTGTTTAAAAATCGTTTTCAGTTATGCAAAGTATTTTTATTCAAATATCGGGAGGAATGGCGTCATGCGTTGATGTCATTCTTGCGTTGGATGAAAAAGTGTTTTTAGAAAAATTCGAATAACTCACTTTCTCTTTTTTTAAGACGAGAATAGCATTGGAGCTGCTTCGTAAAACTTGAATTGTATCAGAAAGGGAATGGGTAAATAATTATTTTCTTTTTCTTTTAAGAATTAAAGAGCTACCATAATTTTTTTTTTTTTGAAAACTTTTTCTTTTTAATATTACTATTTGATTTAATTATTTTTATTGTTTAGCTGAAATAAAAAGTTTATTTCTTAATGATGTTTGTACTTTTTTTTTGACCACTTATTGTGCCCTGTGAATGATATGTGTTTTTCTTTTTTTAGTCATCTCTTACTTCAGCAAACGCTGCCCTGCCATAAATACTCTGCTAAATGCTTTTACCTACTATTGAGTTTTAATAAATCGTTGGCGTTTTATGGGCATTTAATTTAGTATACGCCAACACATACTTGTAAGGAGAAATTCGTGCATAACAAGAAGTCAAATTTAGAGACACACTTTACAAGAAAGCACGTGTCATTTAGCACTAAATATCCTACCGGTGACGCAAGGAAGAAAGCAGTTGAGGAACTTCAGAAGAGTCAAAAGTCGTCAACTTCTGTGTTTAATAACTGGATGCAATCTTCCAGCAATATTAATATGGCAAGTTTTGTTTTCAGCAAAGAGATTGCTAAAAGAGAGAAACCGTACACAGACGGCAAATACATATCTGCCAAAACCATTAAAAATAGAATTAAAATGCGTTCGAATATAACCACCTAGCATATCGAAGATCTGAAATTGGTTTCGGCTTTGTCAATAGCAGTTGACGAGTCTTGTGACATAAATGATACAGCGCAAGTTTCACTTTTTGTAAGATTTATGTCTCATTCAGGCCCTAAAGAAGAACTTTTAGGAATATTGCCACTCAAAAGTCTGACACGTGGAAAAGATATCGCAAATGCTGTAATTGAGTGTTTGAATAAACATCATATTCCCCTCGATAAAATTGTGTCGATTTCAACAGATGGGGCCAAAAGTATGACCGGTGTAAGAAAAGGGTTTGTTGCTATTTTGAAAGAAAAAATAAATCACGAGATACTTGTTTACCATTGTATCATTCACCAAGAAGCCCTTTGTGCGCAAACATTTCCGGATGAAATTTGTAAAGTTATGGAATTAGTGATTATACCATTATATCAACTCCATTTTAACTAAAGCTATTAATCATCACCAATCCAAAGAATTTTTATTTGAAATGGAGAGTGAGTACGCTAATCTTCTGCTTCATAACAAGGTATGTTGGCTATCAAGAGGGAATGTTTTAAAACGTTTTGCGTCCCTTTTCCTGGAAATTAAAGCCTTTCTTCTTGAGAAGGGCGTTCACTATCCAGAACTAACAGACGATCAGTGGATCCAAAACTTTTATTTTATGGTAGACGTTCGTCTCATCTAAATCAGCTTAATCATAAACTACAAGGGAAAGGAAACTTAAATTTTTTGGGTATTAGAAGAAGTAATAACATTCGAAAACAAATTATCCATTTTTGCTCAGGATTTTGAAAAACGTTTCCCTTTCCGAGCCTGCTGAAGCATCGCCAAGAAAATGTAATTTTCCTCCATTAATAAACACCATTTTAAAACAACAATTTTAAATATAAGGGAAGCATTTCTCGGCAGGTTTCAGGAATTTAAAAACAGCAGAGCAACTTTAGTATTTGTCAAAAATCCTCTTAATGCTACAATAACCAAGTTGAAATTTTCTCCTTTTGAAATTGACATTGGTAACTTTGAAATACAATTGCTGGATTTAAAAACAAGGAGATATGGCGCTTTAAATTTGAACATCTTTGTGTTGAACTGGAAATATTGAAGAAAAAATGTGATCTTAGTTCACAACACAAGTGGTCTGCTTTGAATGACCTGAAGAAGGAAGACATGATCATTTTCAACGCTTGGAATAGTATTCCTGACTCACGATCAGCTGTAAAAGCTCGCGTTTGCTGTTCTTTCCCTTTTCGGTTCTACATATATTTGCGAACAATCTTTTTCAAGCATGAACATTGTCAAGAGTAAACTGAGAAGTCGTCTTATTGATGAGAACTTGAAATCATGCATAAAATTAAAAACAACATACAAACCGGACTTACTCAAACTTTCCAAGGAGATGCAAGCACATTATTTGCATTAATAAATATTTATTAAATATGAAATTTAGTTTTATTTAGTGTACTACTTATTTTTTTTAAAAATTGTTGTAATGTTCATATTTGGCTCTTTGGCTAATAAGTTTGCCGACCACTGGTTTAACCCTTTGTGCTGGAATTCCCCCCCCCTTTTTTTAAAATAAATATGTGTATTAATATACATTAAAAAACATTTCCTGAACAGATTTCATTTGTAATTTCTTAATGGAACAAATGAAGTAATTACAATGTTTTTGAGGTAAAATTATTTACATTGTCTCCATATATATAGTAGAAGCCTCAAGTTAAAATACAAATTTAAAATGGCTCTGCTTCAAAGTCCCAGAGTTCAAAGAGTTAATATTACAATGCTTGTGGGTAGACAATATTTTTGTTCAATTGCCTATGCAGATAGAGATTGTCTGGTTGGCTGACTCTAGAACATATATCAAATAACTGTCAAAGAGAGAAGCAATCCGCGTCAAGATCTAAACCGCACAATTCTAAAGATTGCAATGACTATCAACAAAGCTCAGGGCCAAACATCAATCGAACTGGGAATTGTAATCTAATAAATTGAAATGGCATATTTGTTGGTGAATGATTAAGTGAATATTAACGTCGCACTATTCAGCTACTCAAGAGCTTTTTGGCGATTGACCTCGTAATTGTGCGCCAAGGTCAAGTGATGAGGATGACACCTGAGTTCACACCTTTCTCTCCTACCATCCACAGATTTAACATGCATTGCCCCCCTACATGATGGGTCTTCAGCGGTACAGGCTCGAACTCGTGACACGCGGCCACAAGTCCGTTACCTTGACCACAAGGCTACAGTGGCCACAACATATTTGTTGGAATCACCATTGAAAGGTGACCTGTCAAGACTGTTGCTTCTACGATGTTGCTCATTAGTTTTTTTTATTGTAAGCCACATGATGTTACAAAGTTTTGGCTGGTTGATATTTCCTATAGGCACACCGAATTTCAACTGCACTGCATGCAGTGGCATCCCTGGTAGATCGAATGAATTCAAAAATTCGGTTAGATAATGAATCACTTCATTTGCTTCCAAAACAGTGCTGAAGAACCTTTATGTGACTGCTTTCCTTTGAATGACAGACTGAGTAAGGTATTTAAGTTAGCAGATATTTTTTGTTCTAGGCTGCAAGAATAGCTTGTTCACTCAACCAATCATGATTTGTATATATATATACATATATTGGAGTAATTCTTAGATTGACAGGGGAAATGCAACGTGCAGCCGTTTATCATATACTTTATTTCAATATTCAGCAAAGCCTTCTGTACTTCACGCCATGATAAAACGAGTCCTATTTTCAGTGTCGATCAGGAGCCAGTGTGTTGTTCTGGTAGGTTTTACCCCAACTGACACTTGAAGGGTTGGGGATTCATCATATATATATATATACATATTGGGCATAATTTTCTTAATGAATAGTCTGGTCGCTTTACTAAGAGGGAGGTCTGAAAACTCCAAATTGAGTAGAATTCCAAAACATGCAAAAAAATATCGGGCAGTTTCAAAATTTTAAAAAATTTAATCAAGTAATTGAATGATTTGCAATCACAAGATTGTTTAGCACAGTCATGTTTAACACTGATCAAGCTATTTCTTGTTGATGTCATTCAGCTATTTTCAGCCTATGGTGTTCTCTCTGTTGAGAATGGAGCAGATTTGAAATTGCAGAATGTGACTGCTGTGTTTGCAAACATGCATCTTTAAGTCTGACTGCCTCTTGCTGTCTCCTCAGGTAGTATTTGAGTCAGTACTTGTTGCACTGCTTCCGCTCTGTGAGTAGAACCTGAGTTTGATATTCTGCATTTAAGAAAGTTGAAACAAAACATATAATTGCAAAAACAAAACAAAAAGAGGGGGGGGGGCCAGCAGGAAAAAAATAAAAAATAACGAAATTTTTAAATTTAAATGCAAATCAATCACAACAGCTAGATTACAATGCAATGAGAAACAGTATATTCCATTTCACACACATTTGAACAAATCATTCCAAAGAGATTTCAATATACAATTTGAACTCAAATGAAAATTGACACAGCTCAGTTTCCCCACCAATTGCACTGAGAAATAAGAAAAAAAAAAAAAAAATTAAATTAAAAAATAAACTATGCTCACTATAGTAACTACATGAAACACAATGTCGCACAGAAGAGTTCAAATGTCTTCTTACATTCAAAATGTCTTAAAAATAAATGAAGATAAATAGGTAATTGTGTATTAAATCACTGCAGCCATATTTCTGCAATGCAAGTCATGCCATGATAACAAACATGCGAAGCAGGAAATGCACCACAGAAAGGTTACTAGACTAATATAGTAGTAAGAGAAGGGGGGGGGGGGTCCATGCAAGGCAAAGGAAAATAATTAAAACAATTTAAATTTATTGATCTTCAAAAAGGTTTCTTTACACCAACTGTCAAAAGAAAGTGAGGCAGTGAAAAATGGAGGAATAAGAAATTTAGGGAAACAGCACAACATCATCAGGAATCGTATGTGTGTGAGCTCACATGGTGACAGCACGAGGAGAAAAAAAAGAAATATTGTTTAGACTTTAATTTTAAGTCAGTATCAACCCATTTCCTTTTAAAATCTAACTTTTGCTATCTCTGAAATTGAAAATCGTTTTTTCAAATAAATCATGTATGAATCCTTTTGTTATATTTTCTTTTGCAATTATTATATTCGCAGGGCGATTCATGCAACACAAATTTGGCTGCAGTGATGAAATGCTCAATTTTGATGAAATCGTAAACAGCTTCAAACAAACACAAAATATACATCAGAAAATCTTAATTTTTCCATTTGTATTTCACATTAATATCAAATGAAATTTTAAAAAACATCTAATATAGATAGAAAAAAAAAACCATACTGTTGTAACATACTAAAAACATATTGTATTTGAACATGTGTGAACAAAATAGTTTTCCATTACTGAAAGCATATGGCAGCATTTGGCAATGTCTTTTAATATGAGGAAAATGGTGAAAATGTATTTAAAATTTTCTTTTTTATTCTAATTGGTTTTACTTTTTTTAATTTTTTAAATTTTTATACAGATTTTTCTAATTTTTCATTGTTTGAACTTAAATAATTTGGATTAAAATTCATAGTCGGCTCTTGGAAGTTCAGGCGAGAAGAGTGTGGAAAAAGTAATTGAAAAAAGTGATAACTCACACTGATTGATAGCCTACTGGTTCTTTACCTGCCATTTGGACTGGAGGAGGTTACCATACATCAAAAAGAAACTAGACAGTTGACTATTAGAATTCGAATTGATATGTATTTTAATATATAATAGAAAAAGCTGTTGCTTTGATTGATCCATTTTATAATGCGAAGATTTTATTAAATATTCTTACATGAAAATATGTGTTTGTTACATCCTAGTTTAAATTAACAGGTTTCTTTTATTTCCAAATCATTATCTGCACCATCGAACACAGACCACCAAAACGAAACAGACAAATCGGACACGTAAGTACCAAAAATAATAATAATAATAATAATAATAAAAATAAAAATCCCATAAAAATTATATATTGAATCAATTTAATTTAAGACTATTGGATTTAGATAAAACAGGCAGAACTAACTTGATACTGGGAAGCTACTCAGTCTTGGCACGATTTTGAGACAGAAATAATGCCAACAGATCTTTTACAACCAGTCTAATGTTATTGGCCCAACCCCTAGAGAACTGAAATCAAATTAGTTTTTAACGTATAACCTAAAGCAGATAACCCATTTAGCTTAAGAATAAACTAGAAGCAGAAATACAATACTAACATTAATTGAAGTAAGGAAAACTAAACTATCTGGATCAGTGCGAAGGCATAAACAGAAAAAAGAATTACAGTAGCTTCCTAAAAACAAAGAAAGAAATTTAGCTTAGAATTACCTAAAAATTATATTTAATATCTAAGCAAAACTGTAAATGAGCAAAACTTTTCGAGTCGTGAAACTATCAGAATGTTGCTAAAAACTACAAAATTAAGTATCATTTATTGAAAGAATGATTTATTTCAAATAGTTTATTCAAAAAACAACTGTATTTCTGTCTCAATGAACAAATAAAAGAATATGGAAATTGATAAATATAACTATATAGTAAAAATATGAGCCGCCCCACCAAGTATGGAGGTTATGACACTCGGCTTGTAATCAAGTGGGCTCGGATTCAAATCCCAAATAAGGCATGGATGTATCTTCGGGAAAGGAAGTCAGACTTTCACCTGAAGTAGATTCCCATCTTGAATGGAAAGCAGCACACCCCTTCTGCTCTATGCTAAAAGACATCACTTGTATAATAAAGTCTATATATTCTTCTGTTCCTCTATCTCTCATATGTATTTCAGGATGAAACACATAACAACAATAAAAATATGAACTGCGTGTGAAGCATAATTTTCACATCCACATATTGCTGAAAAATTTCTTAAAAATCAAATTAAAAAAAAAAAAAAATCTAGTGGGAAATTCGAAAATATAAGTACATAAAAACATTCCCAGATTCAAATGCAATGTGGTGTTAATATTTCAGAGCAATCAATGAAGCAGAGATTTGCAATTTTGAAAAAAAAAAAAAGCACATTCACTTTTTTGTTTATATAGAGAATGTGCTTACCAAATCAGCTTGAATAGAGCCTTTTTTCTTTGAAGTCCTCTTGGCTTTGTTTGTTCCAGGATGTGTGACAGTCACTTGCTTGGGACGAGCAGCATCAGCACTTCCTAAAGATCCTGAGCTTAATTTCTTCTCCTAAAAACATTACAAAAATATACAGTTAGTCAGAAGTCAATGAAAACCTATTTAAAAAATTAAATTTATGATAGTTACATTTTGTAAGTTTAACAGTATTTTATTGAAGTGATAACCATATTACACCACCAAAACAAACTAAAATTCATCACACAAAAATCTATACATAGAAAATACTTTTGTAGAATGTCACAACTTTTCACGTCACTAAAAAGTAAATCTTGAGTATTTATTAAGCAATTTCTATTGTAACAGTTCCAGTTAAAATAGTTAAAGGGGAAATTTTTATTGATGTGTGAAATTTTGATAGTTAAGGAGATTTTCTTTAAATATAATGCTTTCAGAAGTAACAAACATGGTAGAATTTATAGGCTTAGAAATGAAGAATTGAAACTCAAACATTGATCCTATAGTGAAGTATCTTGCTGGAGAAGCCGTGATTTTGGGATCAATGTCAGCTGCAAGTATAATAAAACTCACATGCATTGAAGATATATTAGTTTATTTCAAATACTTTAAGATATTGCAAAATAATTTACAGTTTAAAAGCTAGTGGATCGTTCAGCATAATAATAATCCAAAGCACACAGCAAAAAAATGTGAAAGAATGGCTTCATTACAAAATAACTGAACACCTTCATACTCCTCTTCAGTTAATTGATTTGAATCCCATTGAATAGGGAAACATTAAATGATAGAAGCTTGACAGAAGAGTTCAAAAATAAAGAGCCAAAGTTTCATTCCTTTAAAAATGTATTGTTGTAAACATGGTCTGAAATAACTTTAGATATACAAAATTTCAGAGATTGCAAGTTGTCATTGATTCACAAAGCCAGGTTACAGTGTAATAAATTATTTTCCATTGCATATAAAATTGTCCTATTTTGCAATTTCCTTGATGTGAATGTTCACTTTCATAGAATGAATTGCTTTTTAGTTAGCAATTGAAGTTTTTTTTACATATGCATTTATGAATCTAATTAGCATTACAATGTAAAAAACCACGAAATATATATATGACATGATTTTAGAGTCAGAAACAGACTTAGTTTTTAACAAGGTCTTTATTTGATCAAAGTTACACATCTGATGCAAGAGGCAGAGAGAGAAAGAATGCCACCGAATAATCTTAAGTGGGTTAAACACTTAAAACACTGATCGATCGCGGCGTCCATGAGTGCTCTTGAAATCTAATGCTGACATATAGGGCTATTAAATATAACGATCTGGAATTAGACATGTTTATTGGCTAAGCCATATGTTCGGAAGAAATAAATGGGTCATTAGTTTGATACTTGAAGAGGTGAGGAGGTAATATAAAAGTTACTAGATAGGGAATTTAATTTTTAATCTAATTTAATTATCCTTACATATATATATACACACTATGGATGCTCCAAAAGAAAGTTTTGGCATCTTTTCTTATGAAAAAGATGGCACACCAGGTGAAACAAATAACAAGAATAAAAAAACTATTATCATTTAATGACTGAAGAAGTATCAGCATAAGGCGAAAGACATATGCACCAGAGAGGTTAGCAGCGGACTGAAGGGGGAGGGGAGGTATTCGGCTACAAATCAAAAATTATGATGGCAGATGGTTGCCAATGGAAGTGCGTGCTGTTATCTGGTATGAGTGAATATGAGGAATTAATATGTCCATCATCCATGAACACTACAGTCCACATATGGTGCAGAGGTCATGCCTCATGAAATGGTTGGTGACTGTTGTTGCAAATTCAGTAAGAGTGAATATTAATGTCACAACTATTCAGCTACACGAGAGCTTTTGGCAACTGACCTCTCAATTTTGAACTATGGTCAAGTGATGTGGATGGCACCTGAGCTGGCACCCCCTCCTAACTTTCACACCACATCAACAGAATGATTGAGCCTCAACATATTTAACGTGCATTGGCTCCCTCTGCATGGTGCGTTTTCAGTAATATTGGGCTCGAACTCCAGACATGCCAGCCATGAGTCTGATACCATGACCAATAGGCTACAGCAGCCTGCATGTTCAGTGAAGGAAGGCAAAGTGTGATGGATGAAGGACCCCCTCCCCCATATCCCTGAACAAAAACAACATTGTAGGTTGTGCGACAATTCCTTGCATTGCAGAACACCAAGTTTCACCAGAGTGGTTTCTTCAAAACTATCGTTCTCGATGACAGATGTCTCAACGTCAGTGGTGAGCATGTTGAAAAAGAGTGAAATGCGTGTAATTCATGATGCCATGGTGTTTTTTCCTTTTTTTTTGGCAACAAAGGAGAAAAAAATTAAACTTGCTTTTGGAATGTTCTTTGTATAAATAGATGCAAGAAGATTTAGCCCAATCAACCATTCATTTCTCTAAAAATATTTTTTGAACCTATACTCTTAAGGAGACATTGTGCTAATATTTTCAAAAACAAAACTTTTTCATTTACCATAGTTGTAATTAGGAAGATGAAATGGATATCATCTCTAATTTTCCCACAAATAAATTGTAAACAGCAAAAGATGTGCCTGTACCAAGTTTGATACTAGTGAAAGTATAACATTTATTAAACATATTTGAATAGAGTATGTTAAAACCTCTTCATGACATCAAGAGAACTTCATAAATATTACTCAAGTTAACCTTGATTAAATAATTCTCACCATGGCTGAATTCTTATAAATTTGGTTTTTTCCCCACACAATTCTATATAAGTGCAGCATCATACACTAATCATAGGAATTTTCTTTTTTCACAACAAAATGAGCATTCATTAGCAACACTTGCTTAGATTGCAATTTTGTTAAGTGGTTTAGAGTAGGGGTCTTCAACCTTACACACCCACAGGTCACATCAATCAATTCACAAAGATCTGCAAGCCACACCACTTCTGTCAAAAAATAGTGCAGTTAGATAACATAAAAAAGAGGTTTATCTTACAAAATTACATTTGTTTATAAGGGAATTAGTTAGATTTATATACATATAGGTTAAATGAAGTCATCAAAATACTTAGTAATTTTTTTCATTATATAAAAACGAAGATAAATGCATAGAAAGATGTTATGAAATATATTGGGGGAAAAAAACAACCTAATGATATTGGGAGTGCTAAATCGCGTTAAGCAGCACTTGTTGAGTGATATGGAATCTAAGATGGCGGCCTAGTTGTAACAGATCGCCAGGAAAATAATTTAAAGAACTGTTTTGAAATATATTTCAAATAAAGAATTCGAATCTCGATTAGATTCGAAATTTCTCGAATCTAAACAGCACAATTTTTCTAGTGTTAAAGCTACAAAAAATCAGGTGGGGCTTAGAACCGAAGGCAAAATATTTGTTGGATGAGGAAAATTGAGTCTTCACCCCTTTCAAAGGGAAAAATGAAGCCATCCATTCTGGGCCATTTGTATTGATGACTTACTTAATTCCGCAGTTTATTTCCGGTATTGAGTCTATCCTTAACATCGTTGTCTGCTCGTGTTTAGGAAATTTTTTGTATACTCTTTATTTCAATCTCCTAAACATTAAAGATATCGGTTGAAGCATCAAGACGAGTTCATTATGATGCAAATATAAAAAGGGAGACTCATTTTGTATGCAGAAAAAAAACAGAAATAGAGCAATCGTCTCTGAAAATGTGACGTAGATGAAAAAATATATGTTGATGGTGTAACAAAAGATATAATTTTTGCTAGTAAATAATCAACTATCTTTAATAATTCTTTTTAAAAATGTTGCATAACCAATGCATTGGATGGTATGGAAGACAATACCACGTAGGAAAATGGCAATGCCAGCACCAATTCTGAAGTAAGACGTGACAATGGGAGACGAATCATTTTCGAAACATGATACTGACAATTAGAGTAATTAGAGGTTCGTGTATGTATTTGAAAGTTTTTAAAACTGGTAAAATAAGTTAATTGTTAACTTATTATCCATCATAACATTTTTTAAAAATTTCTTAAGTATAGTAAATTGATGAACCATTTACACAATTTATTTTTTCTCAAAAACATGTAGAGAATTGGAGGTGTGGCTTAGATTCGAGTAAATATGGTAGCAATAGATTGAAAATAACCACACAATATCAATATAATATAGTAATAGTTATATAAAATAAGTATATTATGTAATATACAGGGTAAGTCAAAATGAATAGTGATTACAAACAGCTATACTATTTAATGGAAAAAAAATTATCGACAAGATTTACACATAATGTAGATGGAACTTCAAAATTTCTTTACATATGTCATAGATGTTCCATGTGACTTTGCATGGTCACACAGAGAATATCTAGGCAGCACTCCATTTCACAGAACACATTCCAAAACATTTGTGCAGTCACAAATGCAAGAACATTACTTTCAGTTCTTCAATTGTTTTTTGGGCATGGGTAGCACATACGCCAGGCATGTCAAACTCATTTGATATCATGGGGCCACATTAACTATTTTATATTAAGTTGAGGGTCGCATGTTTTCAATGTTCAAAAAATTAATAAAATAGGATTTTCGAAATGGGATCATATTCTGTATTTGTAAAACTCAATGTATTATATATTATACATACATAATAGTATAAAATTTCATTTTATTTTATTAACTATACATGTTTTATAAAAAAAAAAAAATTATAAAATGAAATACAATTTAATATTACTTTTAGAAGATATTTGACATCGATTTTTTTTCTCAAAGCAAGTAATCAAAATTTGATTGAACATATTGAGCTGATGTAATTTTAAAAAAATGATGATAAATGTTGACCATTTAATCTTGATCTTTCTGAATTTTTATTTTTTATTAAAGAAAAAAGTTTCTAGCATTAATAAAAGCTTCCAAACATAGCCATTCATTATATGCGTAATAATTGATAACACTTTAAGAAACTGATCTACAGATGAATATGTATAGACTAGAGTTTCAAATTCCAAACATTTTTGTCTCAGCAAAGGATCACAATAGATTTAAATTAATTACATTTGTAAGTTTTAATCAACAATTTCAAAATCGATAAATAGAAGTGAAGTTAAGAAACGAAATTTATAATTCAAAATTTTTTAAGCCAGAAAATATTCGATTGAATTCCATTGCTAACAATTTAATTTGGTGAAAATATTCTGTAAATTTTAATTTAAGTGATTTAATCAATAGATATTGATTGCTTTCAAAGAGAGACAAGCTTTCTCTTTTTGTTTATAATAATTTGCCAGAAAATTTTTTTATTTGAAAGCGTTAATATCATTAAATAGCGTTGTAACAAAAGGATTTTAGCCTTGAAGCTTAAGTTGGCTGGTAATATCAACTTGTGCAAGCCAGGACTTTCTCAGTTGATATTACAAGTTCATCTTTTAAATCAGCATCTTTTTCTTCTTTTATCTTTTCTCATATTTTGAATCAGCATAATTTTTTTGTTTTCAAGAAAATAATGATTTCATCCAGCAATTTGAAAAATCGTTTTAATGCTTTATGATTCGAAATCCATTGAACTTTGGTATAATATGGTTGACCGATATATTCATATCTATATCTTCCAGAAATGAAGCAAATCGACGAAGCTAAAGTCTACATGTTAAAATATAGTTTACAGTTTTACGGACTATTTTAAAACATGTCCAATAAATCCAAGTACATGCCAAACAAGAGTACTTGCTTTGGAATAATACAATTAAAATGTTTAAAATTATTATTACCATGCTGTTTGCTTGTTTTTTTAATCTTACAACTCCTTTAAAAATACTGGTCATGAGAGAGTGAATATTAATGTCGCACTGTTTAGCTACACGAGGGCTTTTGGCCACAGACCACGTAATTTTGAACCATGGTCAAGTGACGTAAACCACACCCGAGCTGGCATCTCCCTCTCCTAACTACCACACCACACCAACGGGAGGATGTCGTTTCAGCTCTCGACATATTTAACGAGCATCGCTGCCCTACACGACGGGTCTTTAGTGGTACTGAGCTCAAACTCATGAGAGAGAGACATGCCTGCCATGATCCGATACCTTGACCACTGGGCTACCGCAGCATTTGTAATACTGGTCACAGTAGGTGCACTATCAGTTGCAACAACTTTTCCAAGGAACACTTCATCTCAAAATTTCTTTTAAGTGTATGAAAAATATATACATATATTATGCATAGTACATGACTCGACTCCACTACTTAATTACCTCTCCTGGTGACAGAATTTCGAATTAAAACTTAAATTTTTTTAATTTGTGTTGGACATAAAACCGTCCCCCCCCCAATCTAAACCGCCATTGATTCTAATCTGCACACAAAATTCTCAACAAGTTTTTGTGAAAAATGAAACAGTGAAAAATAGTTTATCAATATCAAATTTTACGAAATTAAAATAAATTTAAAAGGAGAACTAATTAGTAAAAAAATTAGTAATTTTATCAGTAAAATAAACTTTTAATTACATACATGAAGCCAAAATTGCTCTAAATATCTCATCCAACAAAATTCTTTCCCTTCGATTCTACGCCGCGGCCGATTTTGAGTGGCATTAACTTTCGAAAAAAAGTACAGCTTAGATTCGAGTAAATACTGTAACTCTTCCGTTTTAATTAAGCATGCACTAATATACTCATGGACAAGAAAATTAGCACACCAAGAAGGAATTGTCAAAATGAAACTTTACATATGTAATGACTACTCTGAGATAAGTAAATGATTAGAAGAATCAAAGAAAAAGGATCATTTATTTCAGAGAAAAAGGCAAAAGAACGGAGGATTTAATACCCTGTTGAACCCAATCCAGCACAAATGTGCGATGCGATACAATCGGGCATTGAGGCAAACAAGTTCTGTATGATGTCTTGATACATTTTGTTCCATATTTGTTGCAACCTTGCCTCTAGTTCGTTCAAACTCGTGGGATGCTCAACTCGCCATCCCAGATATGCTCGATTGGAAACAAATCTGGGGATTGGGCAGTTCAAGGAAGGGTAGTAACAATGTGGAGACAGTCTTGTGACACCCTTGCTGTCTGAGGCCGAGCATTGTCTTGTTGAAAAATGGCTCATGGGAGCCATTGCATGAGTGGCAACACATGTGGTTGCAGAATGTCATGACATACTGCTCGGCTGTCATGGTACCACGGATCAATACTAGGGGTGACCATGTACTGTAGGCAATGGCACCCTATACCATCACACAAACTGTGAGAGCGGTGTGTCGCTATAAAACGAAGGCAGGATTGAGGCGTTCACCACAGGGTCTCCACACACGAACATGGTTGTCATCACTGCTGAGATTGAATCTGGATTCATCACTAAAGACGACATGATTCCATTCTGCTGCAGTCCAGTTTCCTAGTGCACGGCACCAATCCAAATGAGGCGTCGAAGGGTGGGCATCAAGGGCAGCCTAAGTAGTGTCCTTCAGCCAGGCACCTTCACATGGTTTGAGAAGACACAGGGGTCCCTAATGAAGGTGCTACCTGTGTCTGGATAGCGGCCGATTGTATGCATGCATTTCTTACAATGTGGTGTTCCTTTCTACGACTGGTCTGTCAAGGGTGTCCTGATCCTTGTGTTTGTGTAAATGACATCTCTCGGATCCACTGGTCCCAACACCTCCTCACAACATAATCAGAGCTGCCTAATTGACGAGCTACTCGCCTTGCCGACCACACAGCTTCCATCATGCCGATGATTCTCCCAATCTCAAACTCGACAGCTGCTCGTATTGTCTTCAAAAACGGTGTTATGGCAGGTCTACCTTAGTCTTTCTTTGTAAGCGATTCAGCACACTCAAACATGCTTTGGTTACCTGCTTTATACTCCACAGAGAATGACATTAAATGCCCTCTACTGGCTATATGTAATGCGCAATCACACTGCATTTATAATCATTTGTATATCTCCCCAACATGTACCGCCATGCCAAGTTTCGTTACAATCCCGCAATTATTTCTTGGTGCACTAATTTTTTTTTTCTCCATGAGTGTAAATTCTTCTTCAGAAAAGTTTCGATTTGCTTGCAATTGAAAGTAATTATATATAACTAGTTTTTACTGTAGTTGTATTGTCTTCAATTAATTTAAGTGGCCTTGTGGTCAAGGTAACGGACAAGGTCATGAGTTTGAGCCTTGTACTACTGAAGCTGACGCACATTAAATATGTAGAAGCTCAAACATCCTCCCATGGTGTGGAAGTTAGGAGAGGGGGTGTCAGCTCAGGTGTCGTCCTCGTTACTTGACCATGGTTCGTCGCCTAACGCCCTCGAGTAGCTGAACATTGCAACGTTAATATTCACTCTCACTCGCACAACAAATTTAGGGAATACATTTTTTTTTTTTCATTTTTTGAGAGTTGATTTCAATTCTGACAACTCGTCTTCACAAAGTTTCGCAACATATTTGTTGTATTCTGTTTTGTATTTTTATTTGTGTTGTGTAGTGCCTTTTAAAATTATATTCCTTAGCAACTGAATCACAGTTTTTATACATGTCAGGCACAATTTTTTATTGTTTTGGGCATAAAAAAATCGTAGTTCTCATTTTTGTTGGAATTACGATGTTCATCTTTTCTTACTCTGTTCTTGAAGTTTGATTATGGTTTCATTAAATAATTTTTTAGTTTAATATGAATAAAAACCAAAATCCACTTTCATTCATAAACGATTGAATAAACACTACACTTTGTCTAGGTCATCTTGGGGTTTTTAAATTTAAAAAAATATGCTATTTGTCTCTCGCTGATTGGACACTTCAAAGAGAGAAAAAGTCGCACACACGATGAATCATAATGCTATCTATAAGAAATAATATTCATAAATGCATTTAAAAATTTATTGCAATAAAATTAATTAATAAAATATTAAAAATAATTTTCATTTAAAGGCTATTTTAATAATTAAATATGATTTTTTAAAAAACATGTATAGATAACAGGTTAATAAATTGATCAGAAATAAATTTCAAAATAAAAAACTCTTAAAAATTGATTAATAAATTTTATAAAATGTCTCTGCAGGCTGCATGTGGCATGCAGACCATGTGTTTGACATGCCTGACATACACCCTGTCTTTCACAAACCCCATAAAAAAAAAAAATCACACTGTGTCAAGTCTGGTGATCTCAGTGGCCAAGAGCAAAAGGCATGTCAGCATCTCTACTTTAACCAATCCAACACTTTGGAAGATGTTGGTTTAAAAATGTGCGAACATCAATACCCCAGTGTTGGGGTGCTCCAACTTGCTGAAAGATGTTATCCATGAAATCAGAGTCTAGCTGTAGCATTAACCATAGCTGAAGCACTTCAAAGTAAACATTTGATGTAACACTTCGTTCACAGAAGAAAAAAGGACCATACAATTTACGTGATGAGATTGCAGAGTACATATTAACTTTCAGAGTCATATTCACATTCAATTATAGTGTGTAAGGCCTCGCAATACCCCATATTTGAATGTTGTATCTGTTAACCTTCCCACTTATATGGGAGGTTGATTCATCGATAAAAATGAGACAATTAGCCACTGTTTCATCCTCTATGCTCTCTAGCATAAACATAGTGTAATTCATACATTTGCCATAGTTTTCTAGTTTCAATTGCCACACAAGTTGAATTGTTACTGTGTCATTTTCATCCTCCATCTGAGAACACCACATACTGTTTTTTGCAGCATTTGTAACTCACTTCTGCCTTTGAAGGTTGAACACCTGTCAGCCATGTTCTTGTTTTTTATTTTATGTTTTTCATTTCACTAAAAAACTGAATAAATAGAACTGTCAAAAATAGAAGACATGAACAATGAATGATTACAAATTCCTGGAAACTTGGCTTTGGTCACATAGTTCGAATAAAAATCGATTAATGCAAGATTTTCAAGAAAATTGCATTGTACTGCAGAGTCACTCTGCACATTTATAAATTCTAATTGCAATCCAAGTAGAACACTTCCAATGTCTACTAAAAATGGCAAGGAGAACATTTCCATAAAAATTTCATCACGAAAATCGCTTGAATTCCATGTTACAAAGTTCTTCACTTACTCCATCAATTTTGGAAAGTGAATAAAAATCTTATTTAAAAAATGGCTTTCCTACAAGATTAATTTTGTTTCATCAAAAGCTTTCAAAAAGTCATAAAGATTATGAACAAATAAACCTTTTTCCAGTAAGCAGTAGCTCAAATCATTGACATGTAACATCGACAAGAAATGCAAAGTGTCACAACTTGTTCTCATCATTGAACTCGTAAATTGATTTTTCTTTAGATTTCATGTCTTGTTGAACTTAATTCTTCAAAGAAAACAGGTGCTGAAGCATTTTATGTAAGCTCAACCAATGTATTTCCCCGCAATACACAACATTAGCATATTTGGCTTCCAAATCTTTCAAAAACTGTTGAAATTGCCTATGATTAAGTCCTTTAGACCAGATGAAATTAACCACTTTTACAACAACAGTCATCAAATGTTCAAAGTTCGAGGACTCTTCTTGCACAAATTCTTTTGGTGGATGATCACAGTGGCAAGTCATCGTGGCATTATTTCCACTTGCCTTCACATCTGATATGAGTGATGTGGTTTTTCTATTTTCTCTTAACTTGTAGATTTAGCACCATCTGTGGTTATATCAGATAAATCTTTGAAGTCGAACTCATATTTATCCAAAGTTTGTGTCAGACTCAAATGCAAATCTGTTCCCTGTGATGTACCTTTAAGAGCAATGTAACTGTATGTGTGTGTGGTGTGGCTAGTCCCTCTATAATTATGAAGTCTATGAATAACACGAATAAAAATGGCTACTTGCGCAGTATCCTATGCATTCATCGCAATAGAATAAAATTGAATTTTTTTGCATTTGGATTTGAAATTCATTGAAAATAGCTGCTGCAAAAGATCCTCCATATGTCTTGCTGCTGTTACACCAGATAAGTTCATATTTGATATGACTTGAACCAGTGAGATAGACAAAGCACATCAACTACACTCTGAAGAAATTATTTTACAAACTCTCCATCAGCAAAGGGTTTTCCACATTCAGCAATTTTTCTGCTATCATGTAGCTAACACGAACACTATTTTTAGATTTTTTATATGTTCTATTGACAAAAGATTACTGATAATTTGGCTACAATTTTAATTCACTCACTTTATCACTTTGAAGATATCCTTCTAATTGCAGAATATTTCTTACTCTGCTTAATATCATGTCTCTTAATGTTGTATTCTTTCATCACAACTGTACTTTCATTGCAAATAAGGTAAAAACTACCTTATGTTCAACAAAAGAAAAATAAATAAATAAAAAGTAAAGATCTGTATACTTTTATTGAAAAGAAATCACACTGTTTCTTCAAGTTTTCTTTTTTGGTTACCATGGCTTGCCATTATGCACTCATTTAAAGACTATAAGGGCTTCTGAATTTTAGAATGAGTGTGAGTAATATCTAGCTTAAAATCAACTGTACAAAACTGGATTATTACCAATCAAACAGGATGTTTACAAGCCCTGTCCCTTTGACAACAGATTGCATCATTTGAAAAAATAGTATTCTTTTCATTTATTGTTCTTTCCTCACTAATACAGTTAGTCTTGAGTGGGCCCTGAATCAAAATTCCTTGGGGAGCCTTTTCTAAAACTAGGAACTCTGTTAATAGGACTATTGATAACATTTTACAACTGTGCTCGCACGTGTTGGGCCCGTGTAACTTGGGGGTTTCATTGAAGGTAGCCATGCCTTTGCCATCCCCTCTATAGCAATAGAAATCTCAAAGTCATCTTTAGGTAAGTATTGGAGAAAGACTGATATCTGTTGCAAACCTGTTAAAGTTAAGGATCCTCCCTTTTTCTGGAAATTGTGGACATTTTATACACACAGTCATTTTTATTTTTAAAATTAACTTAAATTTCTAAGAAATTTTTGAAACTTTCAAATGGATATCAAAATGTCAATGAAATGTTCTAGATATAAAGAATAAAAGGAAAATTTTTTTTACAAAAAGTTGACCCGGCTATTTTTTATGAAATTGCTTCAGATTCAAATATGAAGTCACTAAAATGCCTTCAGCAGGCCATAGGTTGAAGACCCCTAGTTTAGAGTTTATGATTAATATGGATTTTCAAATGTTAAAATATTTAAATAGGACTAAAAACTGCTTTAGATAAACTGTTGTTGTTTTTCATGTATAGTCAAAGTGATCAAGGCTTCCCAAATAAGGTGGCTGGGGCATGTATTTTGATACAGTGATGAAAATCCTGTTAAGAAAATAACTTTCCAAACTCCAGAAGGAAAAAGCAAAAGAGAAAGACCAAGAACAAAGTGGATGGATAAAGTAGAAAAGTAGTTGAAAGACTTGGGAAGAATATAGCATTGAATAGATCAAGATTGAGTAAGCTGACTGAGACAGCCATGGCCAATAACCAGTTGTAATGCTTGGAAACAAAAAGTTTTTCATGTGCTTGAAGCCTCCTATTAGGAATACAAATGAAACAATTTAAATTTTTGATACACTATTTGTGAAAAAATATATAGTGTCCATAAAAAACATGAACAAATTTGTTTAAGTCATACTTCCAATGCTGTACTTCTATCAGGCCTTAATATTACAAATAGTTAGTTCTTGAATGTAGGATAAATTACATTAAGTTAATTTTAAATGTAAGATTTTCTTCTCATTTTAACATGATTCGATTTCTTGTCATCACAAAAGAAATTCATTTTTATCTCAAACAACTTTTATGATAAATCACATCATTAAGAATAAGTATTTCTTGATATAAAAAATATTTGTAAATACAAATTCCACTTAAGTCATTTTATTAATACACCTATGAATTAATTTTGAATTCCTGAAACATCTACTTTGTTTTTGGTTAAATTATAACAAAGGAATCAATACTAGTTACCCTCAAGTGTTCTGGGCAGTTGTAATAAATATATCTCAAACTAATTACTATGACTGTAGGTTAAAAAATGTTGGACTTAAATTTCTGTTTCTTTTTGGTTTATACATGAACATTCTTTATATATAAATTCAAATATATTTCCTCTTGAATTCTTTTCAAAAATTAGAAACCATAGGCAAAATGTATACAATTGTTGACAGACTAAAATTAATATTGCTCTCAAATTGCACAATGAACATTCGTCAACAAATCTCATTCTGTGTCATGTTTCTAGAAGTGGAAAAGCTTGCATTAACACATACTCCAAAATTCTTTAAGACCATATAACTTCTTTTAATCTAAATTACATTTAATGCAAAGCAGCCCAAGCGAGAGAGTATTGCATTTATTTTATTAAATTCTAATCTAATTCTTAGTCATTTACACCAGAGGTTCCCAAACTTTGTCTCATAGACCCCTTGCCATGTTTTTCGGTATGGGGAGTAGACCCCTGCTTAATTAATATAGAGTTTTTGCAAATTTATCAACTTAAATGTCTTTTTGATAGCTAGTACTACTACTTTAAAAGAATTAAATTTATAACTAATGAACTATAGAGTAAAAAATTTAAAAAGCATATGTTAAATTAAAAGTTAATTAATATATAAAAGAACTCTTAAATAAAATAACCAAACAACACACAATTGATTTTAATGGGAGGGGTGAATCTGGTGCTACAATAACAAATTTTCAACGTTTAGTATCAATCTTGTCAGGTTTAACCTTAAATCTCCTATGTTAGTAGTGTCCAGTTTCTTTTTTTGTTTTGGAAATTGGCAACTGCACTGAAACTCCTTCTCTTACTATTAAAAATAATTAAAAACTTCCTCACGATATTCCATAATTCAGGACAAATAACAGGTTTGCCTTTTTAAAGCCAAAATTGCTGGCATTTGTTTCTAAGCTTTAAAATCTTCATTGGTGCATATCACGATCAGTTCCTGTTGTCATGTGACATTTTTTTTTTTCAATATGACCATATAAATTCATTGCCTACTGTGGTATTACCGTAGTCAAAGCATTCTCAAACATGGTTTCAAAATCTGAATAAAAGGCAGTTAAATGTTGAATGCAGGTTAAAACGTGCTGACAGATTGTCTGGGTTAATTTGAGAAAATTCCGGACCTCCAGTATTATACTTCTTTAGTTTAATTCTGGAAAGGAAGGCTGAAATGGTTTCTGTTTTAAAAAAAATTATGCTGTCACCTTGTACGGGCAAATTAGCTTCATTTAATTTAGTAAATAAATCTGCTAAATAAGTAAAATTTGTGGTTTCCACTAGATTAAATTTTGTTTTAAAATTAAAGTCATGATCTAGTTTAATGAGTGCCAATATCACATAGACCCCCACTTACACCTCATTGACCCCCAAGTTATTTTTTGTTGACGTGGACCCCTTGCAGGTCGTCATAGACCCCCGGGGGTCTATATAGACCACTTTGAGAATCACTGATCTACACTATTAAAATCCGAAGGTAAACAAACCTATCTATATATGAATCTATGCGACCCAATTTTTTCACAAATCATACGACGCAGAAACTCGCCGAAAAAAAACCAAAATTTCGAGAATGATCCGAGGAATCTGTTGTGACCATTTATATTCCGATATTACAATTAGTTAAAAAGATATTAATTAAAAACCTTAAAACACATAATTAGTACCATTTTTGACCGCCAGGGGAAAATTCGGAACTTCTTTTTTTTTCCAAACGTTTTTAAAACGCGATCTAATTTTTTTCATGAGACTCGCACAAAAAATAATTACAGATTTGGAAAGATCATTTACTTCACCATGAAATGCTATAATTTATTTTACAAAATAATTATATTTTGTATTTTTTACGATTATTTTAAAATGAGTCGAAATTGATACGTTCTAATGAATAGGATTTCTAAATCGTTCCGCTTGCATTTTCTTTCGCATTAATGAAAAAAATATTTTACACTAAAAAAGTTCATGCTTTTTCTTTTAGAATCAGTCATTTAAAAAATTTAATGTCAAAAACTGTTTTTTTTTTTACGATATTTCAAAAAATACTCAAAATTTTATTTAAATACTTAATAACTTCTTTATTTATAAAAATAATCTCACAAAACTTTTTTCCTGTGTGTGTGTAGAACAATATTATACGTAATCTGTACAAAGACTGATAAAATATCTTAAAAATCACGGTTTTTTTTTTTAAAATGTGTTTTTCGTTTTTTTCCTTTTTTGCGAGAAATATATAAGCATTACTTTTTTTAAAGTTTTTTGTTTAAAAATTACCGTTGTTTGCAATCGATATATGAAGTTTGAAAGCATTCGACTTAAAAATGAAGCCCGAAATTTTTTTTTTAACTTTAACAAATAACGCAATGAGAAATTGAAAAAAATCTTCCTTTATTTTAGAGGTATTTTCCCTGCTTTTCCCGGAAGGAACCGACAACACATTTGTTAAACCCACTGCTTCATAAAATGGTAGTTCCCAGGTTGGAAACTGAAGAGGAAGAGATATCCAATTTCGCATTGCGCTATTTGTTAAAGTTTAAAATTTTTTTAGTGGAATGAAAAAGGTTAAAATTAAAATAAAGTATCCAAATGTTTTTATCAGATCATTTTTTTTTAATGTTTTTTTCAGTACATGTATATATCTATATATATACCTAGGCTTTCCAACATACTGTTTTTTTTCCTAACTTATATAAATTTAAATGTTTAATCAAACATTCAAACGTTCAGAAAAAAGCAGTAGTTTCAATAGCTATCTGTAAACTTTTCTTTTATTTATTATTTATAGAAATTTGATTTTAATAAATATTTATATGTTTTTTTTAAAGGATTATTTCTATTATTTTATTACTAAATGAATTCTTTGTGAATTAAAAAGTACATTGTCTATTATTTTGGATCAAAATACGTTTTAGAGACATTTTTAAGCTAACTATATGTAACAATTGATTGATTCATGAAAATCTGAAATCTATTTTATTATTTTAGAATCTTAGAAACAAACTATTATTAAAAAATGATGAACGTTTTTTGTTTTACTCTTAGCATCAAAATCTTCTTTTTATTGCTTCACATTAATAATTTTTTAATTCTAACTTAATATATTTTTTAAGTCATACATCCAAATTTGAAGCTATATCTTATCTGTGAGAAGGAGGGGGAGATAGAACAATAATTTTACACTAAAAAAAAATGTGTTCGGGCTATAGAGAGGGGAAAGAAACCTGTCTTAAATCAAAAATAAGTGGAATGGAACAAATTTCGAAAAAGGGAAATTTTTTGACATAATTTTAGAAATCATTCATATTGTGTGTGTACAAACACACACACAGAAATGCTGGTGTCATGAGGAAAAGAGAAAGCCTGAGCAATGCCGGGCTAAGTGGTGGAGGGGGGGTGAAAGTTATTTTGAAAAAGAGTATTAGAAGTGCTGATTTTGTGAAGGAAAAAGAATTTTATAGAAGTAGAGATAGTCTGTGCAATGCCGGGCCATGCAGCTAGTTAATAATATTAATTTGTGATTTAAGTATCATCAACCCATGTATTATATTTAGTAACTAGGATATATACTGGTATTTTTTACACAAAATGTCAAAGTCTAGGTCTATTGAGATCAAATGCAATTGCATTACATATTCTGATAATTTGTTTTTATATTTAGCTTTTGTAGCCACTTATGCTGAGAAATATATTTCACTTAAACACAATGTTCTGAATGGGATTTAAATGTTTATAGCTGTGCGAAACATGCCGTGCATTTTGCATGAATTTGTAAAAAAAATTTAGAAGCTGCTCTTGCTTAAATTTAGATTTTAATATCAATTTTTTTTATATGTTTTGCTCCCTTTCCTTCATAATAGGTACTGTTTACCACAAATGTAAAAAGGTGCACTTTCTATTAGAAAACTATTTAGTTTTGCAAGACATTGTGCTAACTAACAAGAATAAAATTATCTCGTGTAACCCAAGATAGTAGTAAATAGAATATTCACAATCTAGTAGGAAGTGTATATATAAAGATAAAACGTTTTAATACTTTTATTGTAATATAAAAGTTTAAAAAGTGTTGCAAAATAAAGTTATTACATAGTAGGAAGGATGAGCTTTACAATACTTGTAATTATACAAACTTCATGGAGAACGTGAATTCATTTTGCATACAAATTTATTTCTTAATTTTTTTTATTGTGACTCGTGGAACCCCTGGGTATGCCTTGAGGAACCCTAGGGTTCCATGGAACACAGTTTGAAGACCACTGTATTAGGATATCACTGTCACCTTAAATGATGAAATAAGTTGATATTTCAGTTTGCAGCAGCCAAAAACCTTGAACTAAAGTAACAAATTTTTCTGACAGAAAGAAAGCCAGATGAAGGAATTGATGGTTTAAAGGAGGCGTCAATGTCAATGAAGCATTATTTTATAGCCCAAATCAAGTTTAGAAAGCCTCCTGTGTTATGCAATATGAATATTTACTTGAAAGAAAAATTGTATCTCCAGCAATTTCTAGTGAACAGAACTATTCTGCATAGATATATAGCCTTGACAAAAAAATTCTATAATCTGTATATGACAAAATATTTTTCCCAAGGAATTTGAAATGCTACCCCCTCTAAAAAGCTTTCATTTCATACTCATACCTAAACTAGCAGCCCATTTTGATTCCAACAGTATACCAGCACAACGACTTTTAGAGTCCTGACAGATTTAACACACATCAGCTGCACTACATTACAGGATTTTATTGACACTTAAGGACTTGCACCTACAAATCAATTGAAACAACACTGGATGCGAGATTAATGGTTACCATAGTCAATGCACTCTATTTTAATACAGAAAAACTAAACTGATAAAACATCTGCCTGACCAACTATCTCGTATTCTTTCGTTCAACTACAGTACAGAATATAATCAAAAAATGCAACACAGTACAGTAACATAAGGTTTAAGATATTCACATGTTACTAATTACTATTAAATGGTTAACTGAATGAAAAACTTTTCAGAATGGCCTGCTAAAACTACTGAAGTCTGACCTTCACTTGCATTCAAATAAATACTGCATTTGATCTTCACATACATGAAAGCTATTTGTACTAACTCTTATTACATTTGGAATGAAACACAGGGATAATTTTTTTAAGAAATATAAGATCTCGACAGTTATTCTGCAGCACATATATATTTCATTAGCACACAAGCAACATTACTTTGATCAAGCATGTAAGTATATATAAATAATAAATATCTCAGCCATCTACTCCACACAAAGGGAGGGGGGGGGGCGGAACACAAAAGAAAAAAAATTATATTAATTATAATACAAGCTGAACATATACTGTATTCCAATAAAACTATACAGTAGACAGTAACCGAATAGATTCTAACATGAAAATTTCTAAATAATTAATTTCATTACAAGTAAATCATTGGGAGATTTCAACCCACAAATGCACAATGCAATTATATTCTATCCACAAATTTTCCGCAGAGTAAAAAATTCATTTCAAAGTCTGAAGTAAATGCCTTTTATAAAATTGTTTAGGTAAAAAGGTTGCTAATTAATAAGTGAATTAGAATCTACATGTCATTAAAATTTTCTGGTTTTTAAAATAATATTTTAGATTTTGCAGATTTCTACTAAAATAATGACTTCCTAGTTTCTGTTAAAAGTTTTTGGAAAAGGATGTGCAAAGACAGTAATTTAATATGCGATACTGCATAAATCTCACTTATATATTTAAAGTTTATTTTTTCTCAGAAGAACAGAAAGTAGGTCTTTAGAAAGAATAAGATTTTTATTTCTTAAGGTTAAGATATTTCATAAATCACTGAATTCCGATAATTACTTCATAAGCATTAAAATTTGTATTTATATTATTTTGTTTGGAATTTCCTATTTTGCTGTCTGTGAACAATTATCGATACATATCAATAATTTGGTGATCGTTATTTAAAAGTGGTCACCAAAAGAGTTGCCAAATCTGTGCCAAGGGACACTCTAATCTACACATTTTAGCCAACTATTACTTAAGAACTATTTTCTCAAATGCAATTTTAATTTATGTAATAGGATTAAGGTGCAAGAACATTTCAATAGCAAAATTCTCTTCCAGTAGTTATACATTTTCATGGTTACAATGACAAACACATCTAGGCTTTATTAATTCAAAACGTAGGTTCAACTTAGATATAAAATTCAGGTTTAGAAATCTGAATTCTCCTTATAGCAATAGAATTCAAAGCTTTTCATGTTAACATTCCTGTTAAGTTTTTAAACTTTGCTAAATTTTAAAAATTAAAATTACTTTTAACTAAACAAGCTCATTCATATGTTAATATTAAATTTTTAACAGTAGTTGGTGATGGGAAGGGGACTTAATAATGAAGGAAATAAAAAGTTCTAAATCAATCCCTAAAAAATAGAACATCACTAGCTTTTGCAATTTAAAATTATAATATATCAACTAATTTAGTAACTCTTTCTATATTATTAACAATAAATGACAACACAAAATTAAGATCCCAATACACTAAGAAATTTTAAATGATTTTATTGTGATGAACTGTTCATAATCAGATTTGAAACAGCTTACCACAAAACTTTTTAAGTTGAAATAATTCAAGAGTATAAAAATAAAAAAGGTATTTTAGTTTTCACACTTTTCAAACTGATGTTAGTCCAGCCATAGTTAATTATATATATAATTAACTACGGCTGGACTGAATATATATAGCCAATTACATAATCACATTTTTTTATGCTAAGCAATATACTATAATCATTTAAAACCATCAGTAACATTAAGAGATGAATGATAAATTTTCTACCATAATAGATTTCAAGGTATTAATGTAACAATAAAAATTACTTATATGGGAAGTAGAGAATTTTAAACATGTTTGCATATATTTTTATAAAAAATATTTCCCACCTTTGGAATAATGATTTAATGCTTAAATCAAGAAACTAATTTCCCATAAAGTAGAAAACTATAAATTAATTAATATAATATTCTGAATATGTATAAAAGGTTTTTTAAATTCAAAAAAACTACAGGGTATAAAATTTCTAAAAGCAAATTATCTTATCCCATTTAATAAGTTAATAGAAAAAAAAGCAAAAAACTATATATATATTTGTTGCAAACTTTCACTGAAGTATTAAATTTACATTTTTAAGTCAGAAAATATCTTCCAATTGAAAAATATTAATGCACTCTTGAATAAAATATTTCATCACACAATATTTCACATCAAAGTTCAAATTCATACGAATAAAAATATATTTAAGGCAAATTTAAAAAGACGACTAGCATGGGATAAAAAGGCCATTTAAAAAATCAAATATTTCATATTTTTCAAACTATAAATTTAATTGGAATACGATTTGTATTTATATTTTTCATTCAGATGAAATAAAATTTAATCAATCATATTCATTTAACACTTAGTAAAATTCGAGAAAAACTAACAAGACTGATATTTGAATACCTCTTTACACACATTCATAACTATAACAAATTAAAATCTAAAATGCAACTGTGTTACACATCAAGCTGTTAAACGATGTTTATATAGTAACGACCAATAGAAATTGTTTCAGAAACTGCTTCCGATAAAAGTCACACCTGATATTTATCCTAACATAACAAACAATAAGCAGACAGTATGAAGCTCGTGTTAAGTTTTTTTTAACAAAAATATAATTCTTACTTTGCTCGCATCTTTTGTGCTTGAAATCGTCGATTGTTCTAGCTGATTACACAGCAATGATTCATTAGAATCATGAGACATACTTGATTTATTTATCAGGGAAGAGCATGTAGAGTTTGATCTCGATCCTCGACTAGCCGTGCTGGTGTTATCACCGTCAGGGGTACTAGGACTAAGATTAGGGCTAACTGATGCAAGCGCAGATGGACTGCAAGAGCTTGTGGCGGCAGCCGAACTGCTGCAGTCCCCGCGATAATCTGCAAGTCTTCCAGCGGCAACAGCAGAGCTTGTAGAACTGTCTGAGCGAGACTTAAAAGATTTCCGCATACTTTGGAAATCCGGATTGTATGTTAAGTATAGTATGAAATCGCTTGTTTAGATTTAATATCTTCAAGATAATCTCATACAATTAAGTGAATATGCCGATCCCAAATCAAAACAACTAAACGCAAAGAATGATCGGCTTCTTCCTTAAAACTAAATGAAAGGGTTTTGTGGCTCAGTGAGTAAAACAAAGAAATGGTTGAGATGAAAGGAGATACATTCTCAAAGATTTATCATTAAAATTTAAAAGTAAATTTTTCATGCATAATAGGATATACAGAAAAGAGATAAGATTAAAAATAAATAAGTGAGAAAAAATTTTCTGAATGCTGACTAACCATCACTATTAATAATTTTTTTTTTTATTTATAGAGAGAGTAACTTTCAATAATTGATGAGTAGATTGAATGTTCCGCTGAAGATATAAGTAGTTCGGACACATGCTTAGGATTGAATCCTATAGATTGATAGGAATGTGAAAAAAAATTCCTTAAGAACTTTTATGGAGACAAAGTTACATTTGGAGAATTGATCTGCCAATGATTAATAAAAACAGACATTGAAATATGTTTTGAGTCTTAATTTAGTAAATTATTATTATTATTATTTTTTTATTGTTGATACAAAATCAAGAGCCTTTTAAAAATAAAAGCACATTTTAAATTCAGTGAAGCTGTTCCAGTAACGTTGAAGGTAAACTAACTGAATTAAAAAGCTCAGGATTTTTTTTCTTCTTTTTTGTATTTTATAACTGGAAATCTTTGTTTTGTTTTGTGAAGACTTTGTTCAAGCGTGCTAATCTTTCTGTTCTTTGTCTTTTGCTTTTCAATTATTAATGATGCCAAATCGTTGACATTTTTTTTTTCTTTCTTTTCTTGCATGCCTTTAGTAACAAATTCGTTTTAATTTATCTACCAAATCTGCATTGGACATAATTAAAATGGTTAAGAACTGCTTCCTGACCCCTGGATCTCAAGTAATTTACCTGCAGGTGCGATTGTAATTAGTAAGATTAATGTAATTTTCAGAATTGCATAACTTGGATGCAATTCAAATAAATTCGTTTTTAATCCGCTCAGGACCACGCGATTTTTTCTGTTAAGCCTGGACCCTTTAAAAAATTCATTTAGAATCATTACTGTAATAAAATACGTCGAAATTTATAGTTTAATCATTTTAAATTCCTTGCGTTCCAAATTTAGATTACACATGTGTGATCATCACAGGCCTCAGAAAGAGAAAAACGCAATCTCACATACAATACCGTGTTTCATGAAGTGATCATACATTTGCGATCATGGTTCTGAATGGCTTAAAAAGTATTTTAACATTGGGATTCTTGAAGGCAAAACTCGAAAACTAACCGATTTCATTAATTCATGGTTCTAATTTATGTGTGTGCTTTTGCAAATGGACTTCAAAGTATTTATATCCAAACACTGTTTTTCTGAATTTTGCTTAGAGATGATTAAGACCAGATATGTTAATACTAGACCCGGTGAAAATAAAATGTAAATAATTGCTTCAGTTCTTATTATTCTACTAGTGCAATGGTGGCAAGGCTGAGTTGTAATAGTGGCACGTGAAGACTTATTGGAAAATTTTAAAAATTTGAAAGATACTAACAAATGCCAATTTTTTACAGTTTTATTAAAATACGGCTGTCCCAGACAAAGAAGCCATCAAAATTTATTTTAAATGCACTAAATTGAATTATGATAAATAAAATTATAACGTAGAAAATAATCCTTCATTGTTGTGTGTTGTGAGAATAGCCCTGCTTTGAATGGCTCTGGGGTGGAGTGACGTCCCGCCCCCCCCCCCTATGAGGTAATTCCCTTTTTCGGACACTCCTCCGAACTTAGCAGGCAGAGAGTAAGGTCATTGCTCTACTGCCTTGCAGTGCAAATAATGCATTTTTAACGGACCTCTCTGGAACTCCTTTAAGAAAGCCAACAGCACCCAGCATCGGGTAGATGCAGTCCTCACATACGTATTGGAATTTAAATTTGATTATATGTTACACTCAACCCCCCTTAACAGTTGTGTCTGCTAGTTTTCCAACGGAAGTGCAGTCGTAAGATTTTTTAATTTGAGGGAGCGTGTCCTAAAATACAGTTGAACCTGTTTTTGTGCGGTAGATAGGGACCGCATAAAAATAAACTCACAAAAAATATTCAAAAATTTAATAAATTCTTACATATAACGAACTAATTCGTGGAAATACTAAAGAATTTTTTTTATGCGGTGGATAGGGACCGCATTAAAAAGTCGCATTTATAAAAAATGCCAATTATTTACGAAATTTTTGTAAGAGTACTTCCATAACAAAATAAATAATTAAATATTATACATAGAGACGTTTGAAAAACATATTGTTTCTTATTGTATTCACGGATAAGTTTTCAAAATGCACATACATTTTTCATTGCTACTCATCGTAATCCAAAGCCCTGTGATGAATAAGTTCAAAATCGCTTTCGTCACTAGAAGATACAATTTCAAATGATTTATTTTTTGACAACATAAAGTAAGAGATAAATTTTTGTGACGAAGATCGGGTGGTCACACACAGTTGCTTGTAAATGTCACGATAACCAGATATACATGATTGAAGCCCTTTTTGGAATTTTACACCCCTTTCTTAATTGGTATCTGTTTTAAGAAAATATCTTTCCAATTTGTTGGAAAGTTGGATCCCTGCATATTTTTATCCACTCTCAAAGAATCTGGTTCTTCTTGACCATCTTGATAATCTATCAAATTATTCATAATGTCACTGTCATTGAAAGTTTCGTCTTCAATCAAGCGTGGGCTGCTTGAGCATTGAGAGAAAGCAACTGAATGCGCATTGTCGGGAGACTGTTTATAACAAATCAACAGAGCGTCTTGAAGTGTCTACATTTCAGTGGCGTAACGTACACCCCCGCATTATGAGAGTGGGGCGCAGGACTATAGGGGCCCAAGGCCTGACTTACGCTAAATACGTATTTATCCAATTTATAAAATATTAAAGGCAAAACCTGACTTTCAAGGGGAGGGTCCTAACATTTTCCGTTACGCCACTGGTAAATAGATAGAAAACATTACAATGACACCAAAGCCATTGAAATTCATTTACTGCATAAAAAAAAAGATCGCACATAAAAAGTCACACGAAAATAAAATCGCATAAGAAAAGACCGCACAAAAACAGGTTCTACTGTATTTCGATCTATGCAGAAGTCTATTTTTTTTCTGTGCTCATCTATGCTTTTTGCATGCTTTTCATTTTTGAAGCTATCATTTTTATACCCCGCGTATAACGCATTCCCGTAAATTTCGATCTTATTTTTTGTGTTAAAAGTGCGCATTATACGGTAGTTAAATTGTTTTTTAATTTAAGATTACAAGGAGAGAGAGAGAGAGAGAGAAGATTGTATTTTTTTTTCTTACCCTAATATGAACACATATCTTCTTCTATAAGCAAAATTTTCTTAACTCGATTTTAAAGAAAAATAATTATAACACCATTTCATATTAAAATAATAACTATTCTGAAGTTAATAAGGCTCCGAGCTTTGATAGTTTTAAAAATTTAATATCTAATTTTTAGGATTCCTTCAGTGACAGGTTTAATGATTTTCAAGATAATAAACATTTTTTTTTAAAAAAGATATTTTTATACATCATTTTTCACAATATCTCTGAAAGACGTTAATTGTTACCCACATGAAACTTAAATTGGAGTTATTGACCTGCAGCACTTTACTACACTGAGAAAAGACAAATATAACAAATATAAGGAACTTATTTCTACTGCAAAGGATACGAATTATGATGAATTTTGGAAAGTTGCACCACACAACAAGCAATTTTCCAAATCTACACGATTTGTTAGATATTGTTGTAGATTTGGATCAATATGTTTGGCCCAAGCATCTTCTGTTAAGAACATAATTAAATCAAAATAAACTCACAAAATTAACCGATACACAACTAAAACAACCTAATTTTGTTAGCATCTTTCCAGAACTAATCCTAATATAAATGACTTGGTGGAAAAAAATTTTAATTCAAAAGCCACACACACACATACACACAAAATACTGACTGTTAAATAATTATTTAGAAGTAAATGTTTCAAGTTACTCATTTTTATTTTATACTTAACTGACTGAACTTGTAAAAAGTTTTTGACATTAAAAGCTAGGTTTGTACTTTTGTCTAATTTATTATATTAATTTTTTTTTTCAAATTTTCATTATTTAGACTTGCATAAAAAAATGCACTATTTGCTTAAAAATTCCGTATAATAATCCTTATAGGAATACTCAAAGTGTTAAAATGCTACTTATGGTAACATTTTTTCACCTTTTCATCTTTTATATTTGTTGGTAAATTTAGAGTGAGTGTGTGAGTGAATATTAACGTCACACTGTTCAGTTACACGAGGGCTTTTGGCGACGGACCACGTAATTTTTGTAAAGTTTGAAGTGGCACGCATAATTTTCTTTTTTGTCAGAAAGTGGCACTCTTCCCAAAAAGGTTGGCCACCCCTGTACTAGTGTAATTATGTATTAGATTTGAAACTATTTATTATTATTCTGTATTTTATTTAATATATTTCATTATAGATTATGTTCCTTGTTTAGAAGTTATCTTTATTCTTAAGTTCGTTTCTTCTGTTTATTCCTCCAATGAAATTACAAAAGGTTGAGGGAAGGGGAACAGAGTTGTAAGGCCACCTTTTAGGCTCGTGAGTATTCTCTCTCAAAATGGGGGAGGGGGAACAAAACCAAAACGTACTATCATCTACATGGTGCTTAAAGCTGCGGATAACGACAAGTGAAAACTAGCCCCTTGCCACGATTAATTTCGTAGACTTCGATCTGATATTGTCGATTGGGAGGCATTGGAAACATCCACAACAATTAAGACTGCGACTTTTATGCTAATTAAAATCAAATCTTACTTTGTGTTCTGAGGCATTACAAAGATTCATCAAATAAAATACTGAAAATTATCGTATAATGTGTTGAATGCATTTGATTAAGCCCACGAGTATCATAAAAAAAACTGTGCACTCAATAAAATATCTATCCTCTTCGGTTTGTTAAAATGCGGATCAGCTAATTATTTTTTCATGGAATCAGAAAAGGGAAATGAAAATATTTCTCCCACGTAACATCGTTTGTTTTTGGAGCAACAAGAAAATCTGTTGCTATTACACAGTTATTGTTCGAAACACCTAGTCGTGCCATAAGTTCTGATGCAATTATAAAGGTGTTAAAATCAAAAATATTACGACGAAATTTAAAACTAAATCCTAAAATCTTATTTCACTTTTAATCCCTTAAGTACCACCGGCGTGTAGAAGGTATCCCGAAACTTAATGATAATTGGGCACGAGGTAAAAGGTGGAGTGCTATCTGTTCAGGGAAAACTTTTTTAAGAAATCCCCAGCACTTGTTTAAGTGAGGACGGGGCCCATTTTCGAAAATGAAGAAAATGGACACCCTCCATCACATCGTTAGCTACTGTTACCACAAATTTCCGAATTTTGCGAGGATTTTTTCACTAAAATCTCCTTAGATAGCCGTACTATTAATCGCAGTCACAAGTCGGACAAAAAACTTTGAAGTCGAGGTTTGAGAAAAAGATGTCCACTACCTTTGTGATTCTCGATAAAAAGAAAACTATTACACACAACTATTACTAACATCACTTTGCATGTGAGTGAGGGAATATTAACGTCGCACTGTTCAGCTACAAGAGGGTTTTTGGCTACGGACCTCATAATTTTGAGCCATGGTCTTCATCACTTTGCACTATTAATCGCAATCACACAAGTCGGACAAAAAACTTTGCTGGTTTGGTTAAAATTAACGTAATTTGTGTGTGACTCGGGGTTTGAGAAAGAAATGTCACCTATAACTTTGACTCTCCATAAAAAGAAAATTATTACACACAACCTGGGTTAGTTTCTCATAAATTGGCCCATTCAGTTAAGATTCCAAAATGGTACAATACTTGTTCAGTTCAGTGAATAACAATCATAGAGAAATTTGCAGAACATCTTCATTTTAAAAACACATCTGTTGATTACTTCTATCGCATCTCATTAGGTATATTTTTTTTGTATGACCGCAAATTCCACAAATTCACTGTGATTTTTTTTAACGTGATCTTTCATAGCCGTGCTATCACACAATCACAGTTACACAAATGGAGTAAAAACCTTTACACTTTTGATTAAAATTAATGTAGTTTAAGTCGATTCGAGAAAATGATGTCAACAACTCTTTGACGCTTCATAAAAGAAGAATATTGCTCTAGCACGTTATTTTAAAAGATGACCGAATCAAAGTGACAATTCCGGAAAGATACGACACTTGCTACATTTCTATCCATAACAGTCATTGCCATTTTATTTTCTTGAACAAAATGACATTATTTTAAAAAACTGAATCTTAGGAACGGATATTTTAATTTGCATAACTTACATAGATTGCCTAAGGGAAACCCACATTTATTGCTTGAAGACTGGTCCCAATTTCGGTTTAAAATCAACACGTGGACCGGAGTATTAAACAGAAAATTAATTAGACTATTTGAGTTATCCAAGAGTTTAAATGGAGTCAAATACTTGAATTTTCTTCGAAACAATTTGCAAGATATGCTGGAAGATGTGTCATTCAACATCTACAGGAATATTTGATTTCTACCAGATAGATGTCCAGCACATTATGCGTGTCTTGTACGGAAACATTTGGACATGGAATATCCCGGATGGTGGATTGGATGTCATGGTTCAATTTCATGGCCAGTTCATTCGCCATTTTTAAACCCCGTTGATTTCTTTTGCTGGGGTGCAGAAAAGGTTTATTTGAAACCAATCCAAAAAAAGGGACCGAACTACGGAAAAAAATTGTTGAGTGAGTGTGAGTGAGTGTTGGGTTTATTGGCGCAAGAGCCAATTATAGCTAAACTGCCCCAAACATTAGTTAAAACATTAAAAGTATAAAATTACTAAAAAGTTTGGTTAAATTTCAGTTTAAAAAAGTAAAAGCACAAATTATATATAAAAGCCATTTTCAATGAATTTTAAAACAAACAAGGATTGTGTGGTGGGGAGAATTCCCCACCAAATTCGAAAAATATTGATAAAAGATAAAATCTTAAAATATGTATAATGTTTTTTTTTTTAAATCAATTTAAAAAACAGAGATTGGTGTGGGGAGTTCCCCACGAAGTTCAATATGTATTATTGAGAATATTTCCTCTCTATTTCTGGTCAGGGTTAAGAGTAAAGTGAGTGTGAGTGAGTGAGTGTAGGGTTTTATGGCGCAAGAGCCAATTTTGGCTTACTGCATCAAACATTTGTTAAAAAACTTAAAATGTTTTATAAAATATTTAAAAATAATGACAATACAGTTTTAAAAAGTTAAAATTTCAAATAACATAAAACCGTTTTCAAGTAATTAAAGAAAAAATTTGGTTGTGTGAGTTCCCCCACCACACAAGTCAGACTATATCTTAAAATAAAAACATAGAAAAAGATGAATGGAACATGTTAGTTTAAAACAAAGTTAGACAATACAAGTTATCAAAAAATTAGCTTTTATTTTTCCTGAATCGGGTTGGAGTTAACGCGCGTAAATATTGTCAGGGTTGTTTATAAAACATTTTTTTTATGGCGAATTTATCCGAAGGATCTGGCTCAAGTTCCTCCTCCACATCATACATAAGCATGTCTTTGTCATCAGTAGTATACTCCGTAGGTGCTGACTTTCTGGGTTTATGTGGAGCCATTTTTATTTCAATTTCTGGTTTTTGTACTTTTGGGCGCTTTCTCCTATTTTTTTGAATTCTGTTTAACATTCTGTGGGATTTTAGATGTATTACAAAGTTTGCTATTGGATGTAGTAGTTTCAGACTCTGATAAGGGAACTGATGGTTGAACTTTAGTTGAAAGTGCGGCGAATTTATTAGAAGTTGTTGGAACTGGGTTTATTTCAGTTGTTAAAGATGATGCAGAGGTATTCAAGCTATTGTCAGGGGCAGAAGCAGAAATGGGTTCAGGTAATCGAGATTTTGTGGTTGGTTTTATTGAAGATGCGGAAGGCAAGAGGTTTACTTGAGTGATAGACGACGATGTGGAAACAGAAGGAATTGAAGAAGATGCATTTGGCTGAGGTACGGATGATAGAGGTGGAAGTAATTGTAAAGGTGGACACTTGATTTTAGTAATATTTTCATCTGTTTGTGTTGTACTGGTAGCAATTGAGGGTTTGGCAACTTGGGAGTAAGATTGAGATAATTGCGGGGCAATTAATTTTCGGGCTTCAAGGTATGATATATTTCTATTAGTTTTAATGACTTAAATTTCCTTTTCAGTTTTCCATTTAGGACACACTTTTGAGTCGGAGGAATGAGATTGTGAACAATTGACGCATTTCTGCTCCAGACTGCAATCTGTGGAAGAATGACCAACAGATGCACATCTGGAGCACGTCAATTGTCCACGACAGGAGGTTTGAGAGTGACCGAACCTCTGGCATTTGAAACAGAGCAGAGGGTTCGGTTTGTAGGGACGGATTTTACAATTTAAAAAACAGGCTTTTATTGTGTTTCGTAGTTTTGGATTATTAAATGTTAAAATTAAATGTTTTTTGTGGGAATAATTGTAGAGTTTTTTTTATTGTGATTCTCCTGACCTGAGTTACACCCTGATCTGAAAATCCTTCAAGGACTTTAGCCTCAGAAGTGCACAACAGGTCAGGTTCAGAAATGACACCTCGGCTAGAATTAAGAGATTTGTGCGGAGTTACTGTAAGAGGACAATCCAGAAAAGATTTCGTGAGCAGAAAAGATTTTGTTTGAATAGCGGAGTTGGTTTCAATGAGTAGATCCCCGGAACGTAAGCGCTTTACAAATTTCGGTTCACCACCTATTCCTATGAGGGCTTTGTGAACAGCAAAAGGTGACTTATTTGACATCTCATTATTTTGAAGTGAAAGTAGTAAGAATCTGGTATGCTGCGAAATTTGATCGACGTTGAGAGTGGGTAATACGAGGCCTTTACCCTGGCACAGTAGCATTGGATCCATAAGCGCGAGAACAACTTCGTCCTGGCGCGCCTCCACCCACCACAGAGTCCAACAAGGGAGGCAGTTAGCCGGTCATCTGAAAAATACTAGGCACGGCACTTAACTGGAGTACACCCAGAATATAATGCTATAGCATCAGGGCGAGGATCCAACGGGTAAACCCGCCACCCCTTATCTGCAGCACTAACCCTATAGCAGTGTCTCTTCGGGGACACCGAAGAGAGGTACCACCAGCTGATTGACAGGAGCGGGCTCACTCCTGCCACCCTTCTACAGTGGAGCGTGGGCCAAAGGGAACGCAGAGGTATCCCTAGGCCATCAATCTCCTCCATACGGGAGAAGCGTGGGCAAAGGGAACGCAAAGGATCCCCAGAACACCATTTTCCTCCTTACGAGACGCCGCACACGGCAAACATGCGGGTTGGGAAACCAACGGTGTTAGTCGAAATCAAATAAAGCAACATAATTAAAGTATTTATAGAATTTATACGCGAAAAAGAAACTAAATAAACTCAATACAAAAGGTAAACCAAAATATGTTAATAAAAAATAGTACAACGATTTAATCATGTACATCTTAAAGAAACATTGATCTGTGGACTCGACGTGAAAAGAAGAAAAGGGAAATTTAAATGGCAAGAAGGAGGGCCGAAAATAGAGAAGGATCACTAGGGTACCCCGGGTTTGTGACACCCGTGTTTACCAAAGACAGTAAACCCCTTGGGAAAAAGAAAAGATCACTAGGCACCTCGGGATTGTGACACCTGTACTCACCTAAAGAAGGTGTGTGAGCCCCCTGAGGGGAAAAAGATTGTTGAAGCACACACAGAGGATTAAACAAACTTATCTAATTACTCCCGACTTGTCAAGCAGTCACTTTTAAAAAGATGTAGAGCCTGCTTCATATAGAAGATAAACGCGCGCGCGCGCGAAAAAACATTTATATTTCAGTAATGTGTTACAAATTTTTTTTAACGTTTTATTTTTAAATTTATTGCTTAGTTTGAATTACATACTTAAGATTTAGTTTTTTAAAACAAAGTCATTTTGTAAAAGAAAACAATGGCAATGACTATTATGGATAGAAATGTAGCTTTTTGTATCTTTTTGGAATTGTCACTCATTGGATCATCTTTTAAAATAACTTGCTTATAGAGCAATATTTTTCTTTTTATGAAACGTCAAAGTTAGGTGATATCATATTTTTAAGTCGACTTAAAATACATTAATTTTAATCAAAAGTGTAAAGGTTTTTACTCCATTTGTAACTGTGATTGATAGCACGGCTATGAAAAATCACTTTAGTGAAAAAATCGCAGTGAAGTTGTGGAATCTGCGGTCACAGTACCTAATGATGTGAATGAAGTAATCAACAGAAGTGTTTTTAAAATGAAGATGCTCTGCAAATTTCTCTGTGATTGTTATTCACTGAAAAGAACAAGCGCTGCACTATTTTGGATCCTTAACTAAATAGGCCAACTTTTGAAAATTTTGCCTATGGTGTGTAATAGTTCCCTTTTAAGGGATAGTGAAAGTTAGTTGACACCTTTTTCTCAAACCCCGAGTCACACACATATTACGCGCGTTAATTTTAATTAAACCAGCAAAGGTTTTTTGTCCGACTTGTGACTGCGATTATATATATATATATATATATAATAGTACGGCTATGCAAAGTGATGTTAGTGAAAATATCATCGTAAAATTGGGAACCACGGCCCACGGCTTCAAAATACGAGGTACCTTACCAAAAAAAAAACGGTATTACCCTCTCATCATAATTAATAAGAAAAAAGAGAATAATTAATTGAAAGTTCCATAAAATTTAAAAGATGCTATCAAAATTATTAACAACAGCTCAGAGCCGTTCTAAAAGAAAACTTCTCACCTGTAGCTGAGGACATACTACCGGTGAGAGAGCAAGAAACAATTTAATTGGCAAGTATGGAGCATATTTAATGAGGCACCTTCCCGGAGGGAGGTGGCAGAAATCTGTGCTCTTCTCTAATTCGTCCTTTCTTTATGCGGAACGAAATCAGAAAGTAGACACAGAATTTGGAAGATAAAAAGATAAAATGGAGAATAAAAGCAATTAATGCCGTGATGCTCGTGGTGCATGATGTTAAAATAAAGGGGAAGGATAAACACTGTTGAATCGTGTAGTGATGACAGGAGAGAGTGTCGCTGAACAGCGAACGAAAAGAGAAGTCGTTGACACAGAAAGTGTCCATAATGTGATGACATCTGCTGGGAGATGAGCAAAATAAAAGATGATCCACAAAAGATGTGGAAAAAGGAGAATAATTGACATGGAACTAAACTACCACGCAAGACCGATTCAGAAGAATGTGGGTTTAAGTCGAAGTAATTTAATGGAGGTGAAATCTTGCACAAAATGACGAAAGCTAAAATTAGAGATTATTTTTATTTTTATTTATTTATTTATTTTTTTTTAAATAAATAAATAAGAAAATAAAAATTTTGAAAAGAGTTTCCAAAGACTATATTCAGGATCTCCGAAGTCTTTTAAGGACTGGGAAATGCTGATATATGTAGTGAAGAGCAGCTCTAGGTCTTTTTGCAGAGCTTGGGACCGAGTTATCATAGGCAGGGATGACTCGGATAGATTGGTTAGGAATTTGAGGTAATCTGTCAAAAAACTTTGTAGACTGATTTTTAATGAAATCAAGAATTGGATCAATTTTGAGATCTTTGTGCAAGATTTCGTTTCTGACAAACCAGGGAGCATTAGTAATTTTTCTAAAGTGTTTATTTTGAAAAACGTGCAATTTTTTCAAGTGAGTTACTGCAGCAGAAGCCCAGATTGGGGATGCATATAACAAAATTGGTCGGAGAAATAATTTATAGAGCAAAACCTTGTGTCTGATTGGGAGCTTACTCTTTCGAGAAATTAAGCAATTGAGCGTTTGGCTCATTCCTGCCGCTTTTTGAAGTGCAGCACGGATGTGAGGGGAGAAGTTCAATTTTGCGTCGAGAATGAACCCTAGGTACTTAAATTCAGTGACCCAGGGGACGGGTTGGTCAAAAATGTTGATATTGGGTAAGTTTCCTATACACCTTTGTTTCGTAAAGAGGAGGCTTGCGCTTTTTGATGCATTAACTTTGATTTTCCAAGCAACGAGCCAGAGTTGAAGCCTTGTGATGTAATTTTGTAATTTTTCAATAATTTTGAGATTACAAGTGTGTTGACTAATGATAGCAGTGCCATCCGCATACATAGCTAAATGGACATTGTCAGCCTTCGGAATGTCGTTAATATATAGGTTAAAAAGTCTTGGTCCAAGCAAACTTCCTTGAGGAATTCCACTTTTTACCGGACGAGGGCTGGAGAGGCAGTTTTCGACTCTAACTCTAAACTCTCTCGAGTTTAGGTACGAGTAAATAATTTTTAGGATTTGGTCCGAAAATCCAAGTCTCATCATCTTGGATATTAAGCCATCATGCCAAATTTTGTCAAAGGCTTTGGCTATGTCCACAAATAGCATACCCGTGGCCTGATGGTTTTGGAAGCCTGTGTGAACCAATTCAGTGACTCTGAGTAACTGGGTTACTGTAGAGCACTTAGTTACAAAGCCATGCTGTTCTGGAATAATAATATTCCTGGCTAAGCAGTGTTGGTTCAGGCGGTTCAAAATCACGAATTCGTATGCTTTACTCAAACTACTGAGTAGTGAGATTGGACGATAATTTTGAGGATTAGAATCATCAGAATTGGGTTTAAGAATGGGGATTACCACGGCCATCCTCCAACTTTTAGGGAAGTAGCAATTTTCTAAAAGCATGTTGAACAGCAAAGCAATAAAAATGATAAATTTAGTGGGAAGATTTTTAAGGATACGATTTGTGATGAGATCAATACCAGGAGATTTGTTTGGTTTGAGATTTTTAATGAATTCCTGTATTTCAGAGGGAGATGTTTTTTCCAGATCCATACAGGTAGGGGAGTCAAGGAACCCTTGGACCTTCCTTTGTATATGTGCAGAGAAACTAGGATTTTCTACATCAGTATTTGGTTCAAATTGTTTTTGAAGGCTATCCGCAATTACCTCGGCCTTTTCAATCGGGGCAACTGCGATACTGCCGAGAGCACCCTTTAGGGGGGGGGGGGGTGTGATGAAAGGGCTTTTTGAGAAGGGAGGTACGCCTCCAAAGAGTGCCTGTTTCGGGAGATAACTCCTCAATTGTTTTCTCCCATCTTGCATGGGAGAGGTGTCTGATATCACTGGCTATCTCGTTGCTGATAGTACGGAGTTCATTTTTAAGAGCAGGGTCTCTAGATCTTTGCCAAAATCTCCGTACCCTATTTCTGTGGCGAATTTTGGAGCGAATATCTGGAGGTAATTTAATAGGTGCGGTTTTAAATTTGGGTTTTGAAGCAGCCACAAGTGCTTCGGAGATATTTTCTCCAAGCCGACCAATTGCAACATCGAGATGCTCATTGTTGGGAGACTCCGGAATGGGGAGTGGCTTATTTTTAAGAAGGAATCGGAAGTTCTCCCAATTGGTGGAGAGTTGCTCTGGAATTTTCATGGTAGCAGAGTTAGTGTATAGAGTTAAAATGACCGGTAGATGATCCGAACAAAGATAATCTATAACTCTAATGTCATAATTAAAAGGGATATTTTTAAAAACAGCCAGGTCGATAATTGAGTCACGTGCTCCCGGCTGAAAACGTGAATTAATATGCGACGGAGTGTAAGGTGCAACAATCCTTGCATTAGGATAATTTTGAATAATTTTTTTAAGACCAAAGCCAAAATTGTTCGACCTGGTGTTATTCCACGTTTTGTGAGCAGCGTTAAGGTTTCCAGCAATGATTAAGTTATTACCTGAATTTAGAATTTTAAGAAAATCCTTTTCGCGGGGAATTTTCTCTTGATTTCCGCACAAAAACGAGCATAAGCAGAAACTACTCGGAGGGGAGAGAAATTATTAATTTTAATTTCGATAGCAGTAGCATCCATATACTGTATCCCCAGTAAAGGGGCTCTGCTTTGAACGAAATTACTCTTTTACAGTATATAGCGGTACCTCCTGCAGTACGAATTCTAGGAAAAATTACACGATCATCTTTATAAAGATGATAATTTGCAATCAGGGGGTCCTGACCAGGTTCTAGTTTGGTTTCTTGGACCAGAAACAAATCAAGATTTTGCTCCAAAACGAAATCTCTGACTTCATGAATTTTGGAGCGCAGACCGTTTGCGTTCCAAAATCCAATTGAGATTGATTGCACGTTTGCACGATTGAAAGTTAGGCCAAATTGTGGGCAACATAATTACGCCCATTTTTTAACGCGACATATGCCTGAAAAATTTCACAGGCCTTATCGTCAGGATGAAAAAGGTTTCGGAGCGCTGGGAGTGCTGCTCGGAAAGCCCGGGCCAACAGTTCCTCATCGACTCCTTCATCATTAGCAATCTGAATTACATTTGTGAAAATGGTTGAAAAATTGGAATTTGGGGTATTAACATGACTAATCTCCCTGATCTGTCCAGAAACAACTTTGGAATACGAGACGGAGGGAATGACAGTGCGGTAGTTTGATTGAGGCTGCTGGATCTTGGATTGAGCATGCATGGGACTACTTTTTAAGTTTAGGTCATTACGAGTGCCAAAATTTATTTCTCTCTTGAATTTTATTTTTTGGCAAGTTATTAGGGTTATTTCCCTTAGAATGTTGATTTTTATTTTGATTGCCTTTTTGAGGCGCTTTTTTATTATTTTTAGTCTTCGGAAAACGGGGGCATTGGCGCCAATTCGCCGCATGTTCCCCACCGCAGTTGGCACAAATTAGAGGGTCTTCAAATGCACGATTACAGTTTTTAGCCTCGTGAGGCCCTGCGCATTTAAGGCATTTAATTGGGAGATGGCAGACTTCCGAAGAATGGAAAAAACCCTGGCATCTCCAGCATTGATTGGGTCTTTTGTTGCGACTATTGTCATAGCGCTCAAAGGAAATTTGTGTGCCAAACATTTCAGTAAACTGAAAGATACTGTCAGCTTTGGCATCATTTACAAGTTGTAGGTAAATTAGGGGCATGGGGCTTTGGTTTTAAATTTTTGTAATCGGGAGATTTTATGGATCTGAAATCCTTCTCTCTCGATTTCAACACGTATTTCTTCTACTTTAGTGGAAGTAGGAAGACCACGGATTAATAATTTAAGGGGACGATCAGATTTAAGCATAAATGATTTATACTCAACTCCTTCATGTCGAAGAAATTGAGCGAGTTTACGATATTCGTCATCACTTTGGACAGTAATGCGAAGAAATTTACCAGTTAGTTTACTTATTAGAGTAGGGGCTAATTGCCTAGCTATATGGAAATTAAAGTGCACCAATTGTCAGAAGGGTTGACAAAAATTGGTGGAATTCGGTTTTTGGGGGTGCCAACAGTCGTGGGGGGTTGCTTTTACCAGCATCCTCGTCCTCAATCTCAGAATCACTTGATTCAGCAGGTGGAGGTGGGGATTGAGTGGGGTTAGAAGTTTGGAAGGTGGTAGGAGGCAAGGAAGGGTTTTTCTTACCGATTTTCTTTGCGGTATGTCTTTTGTCTGGGATTTGAAACCCATCATCATCAATCAGTCTCTTTCTGTCGGATTTCAGTCTTAAATTTTTTAAAGTTCTCTTGCTGGGAGAGTTCAGTGTGGTGTCAGATGGAACAGTCTCTTTTGGAGTAGAGTCCACAGGAGTTAGATGGGCGCGTTGCTCTTCCACTTTCTTGATGAGGGCGTCCAGGGCCTCGATAGATGTGGGGAGTCGGAACAGCGGTAGGTTCATCCTTTCCTTGGCGGCAAGAAGGGTGGTGTGAATTTTTCCCAATTCTTCACTAATGGCGGCATACTCGTCGCTAGTTGCTGGTACAATAGACAGTTTCCTTGCCCAGATGGCGTAAGAGTCTCTGAGATTTATCAGTTCCCTTACTGATTGTTGATTAGCATAGATGAATTCGTTAGTAATCACGAATCTGGAAGGTGAAGATGGTATTTGGACATTATTTATAATTCCATTTTGAATCAAATCCATGTTATTAGTGGTAGCCATAATTCGGTCCAGGTCAAAAGGATTGGAAGCAGAGTCAAAAATAACCTACGTGCACAAACTGTGCAGTCGCAGGCAAGCGAAGGAAATGAGCTCAGAAACTAACGTCTGTTCTCGACGGAGTCTGGAACTATAATTCCGGCGAAGAGGTAAGCGAAGGCTACGGTAAGAAGAAAAGCAGAATTTCCGATGCTGAAAAGCTCGAGAAAAACGACCTCTCTCCGTAAAATTGGGAAATTTGTGGTCACAATAGCTAATAATGTGATGTAGGGTGTCCATTTTCCTCATTTTCGAAAATGTGCTCATCCTCACTGAATTTTTTTAAATATTTTTCCCTGAACAGATAGAGCCCCACCTTTTACCTCGTGCCTGATTATTGTCAAGTTTTGGGACACCCTGTATATCGGTCTTGCTCAACCGGTGCGTTGTGTGTCCGTCCTTCCGAAATACGATTTTTCTTAACGCTGCTATCAGTAAAACTATTCCAAAGACTAGAACACAATAAAATTACCTTGATAGTGTTTGCGGAGGATTTACTCATTTCACAGAGAAAAATGTACTTATTTTTGTCTCCCCCCCCCTCAATGCACTGAATACGCCCGACTATATGAAAAACGGTGGCACTGGGGTGTAAATCGCATAACTTTTAATCTGTATTTAAGGAGTTAAATTTAACGTACTGTATTTTTTATTCAGTATGATTACCTTTTGACTTTAAACAGGCATTTAGTGTCCTTAATCAATCATTTATCGAGGCACCCATGTTCTCCTTGGAAATTTCTATCCCTTCTTTCCAAAAAGAATGTCGACTTCAAAATGGGATGTCTTTTTTGGCATATCTTTGTCTGTAAATGTGAACACAATATTTAGTCGAGTGGATTTAAATCTGGAATGCTGGAAGGGCAATCTTTGTGTTTTATGAAGTACAGAACGGATCGTCTTTGCCTTATCAGAGCAGGAGCAGAGTCCTGTTGAAAAATCTAATAGTTTCCATTGAGCAGGTTTATCTTCAGGAGCTTCACAATTGGTTCTGAGATGGTGTATTGTTGAGATAACACTGGCGTAGCTAGCTCTGAGGGGGCTATGTATCAAAATTCCGTCAGGTCCCTTTTTTAGATATGGAAACCCTGTTACTGGCATTATAGTTACGCATGTTGGGGGCTCCTGTTGCTTGGGGACCTCGTAATATTGATACGGCTGATACGGCGGTAGGTACACCCCTGACCTATAACATGGTTTTCACTTCTTTCTCGCAAAAATGAATCTCTGAGACGCCTTCATACCTGATACTCCATGAAACCATTATGGAAGCCGGATGATGAACTCTCTGTCCTGAGCTGGCATACCATTTTCTTCTAACTTCCACAACACGCAGATGTAAGGGTTTTGAGCTTCAATAGATTTACGCGTATCTGAAAATGGTGGTTAGCTAAGAAATGAGGTACCAATTTAGACGCCATTCTCAACATTTGAAAATGGTTCAAAATTACGAAAAATTGATTCGTTTCTTTTAAATGAGGTTTACTCAAAGCACGATTATAGTCATTAAAACTAGTTTTTCATGTAAAAATACTTTATTGCATTTGTTGAATAAACTTTAAAAAATTATTTAACCGTAAAAAAAGTGTTTCTCTCTTTCTCTCTTTTTTGTTGTTGTTGAAAAGTTGAGAAATGCATTATTTTCTGGAAAACATTTCTAGATGTTAAAAATATTTTTAGGCAAAATCACAAAATTTTAGTCTTGGCGCAAATCCTACTGTAAGTTAAGGCCCTCAAAACATTGTATTATCGGAATAATGGAACTCGCTCAAAAGAAGTTCCACAAGAATGTACAAATATCATTAAAAAACGTAAAAATTGACTAACTTGAAAATTTCACCAACTTTTAGAAATTTTAAAGCTGTCCCCATTGAGAATTTTTTTTTTAAAAAAATTTCTCTTTTTCAGTTTTTTAAAATTAATTGTCTTTTTAAGTTACTTCTCCTCGGTTCGTTTTTGCTTCCATAATGTGCTTCTTATCAATATTTCAATGCTTTCCATGACTATGTTTACATTAAGTTTAATCCTCTTTAAAGCAGATAAAATTACTTAAAATTTTGGTGTGCTAGGGGCAGTATAAAATTTCGACAATATGAAAATGATCTTATATAATTATTATTTCTCATATAAGTCTTTATATATTTCATTAAACAGAGAAACTAAAATAAAATCAGTTGTCAAAAATAAACATCGTAATTTTATTTTTTAAAAATTTGAATAAATTTAAACTGAAGTAAATGGAACAGCATATATTTTAAATATAGCCTTAAAAAATTGGTGGTTAAGCCTTTTTGTGTGACTGTGTAAAACCATCTAATTTGTAATGTTTTACGATGTTTATAAGTAATTTATTACCTTTTTGCGCTTCAATTGTTGATTGTTAAAGTTAAAAAAAAAAACGTGAGTCTTCCTTTTAGATTTATGTTAGAGAAATATAAACTTATTAAAAAAAGGCTCTTCAGAACTTGATTTCTGAACAGTGAGGAAAATTATACCTTTGAAAATGGTATGGCTATTTTTTTAAATAGAGTTCAAAATTTTAAAGGATATTGAATTGTATTAGTTTTAGAACCAATGATCCTTTAAAAAAGTTCTACAGAACATAGTTTATGAATAGAGAGATGAAAATTTTTTAAAAATTTTATTAGAAAAAAAAACTGAAGTTATGAGATTGTGATAACTTATTTGAGAGGAGGTAATGTAGAAAATATTCATTGTAACAATATTTATGTGAGCACTGAATAAAGAAGATGGTATCGTGACTACTCAGAAACCAATATTTACATTCTATAGAGGAGAAAAACTCCGATTAAAGTGGGTTCGCTTGTCCGAAGTGGTCGTAGAAGAAGAGTTTTTAATAGCATGATTCTACTTTTTTAAAATAACCCTTAGGCCCTAGAATAGCCCATTTAATACTAAAGGAGGTTGATAGGTTCACACTAAGCACGTATTTTTTTATCCTACACGGCATGGACAGACAGTGTGGCCTAATTAGCCAACTAGAAATGATTTCAAGAGATGAGTTTTCAACCCACTCAAAAAGGAAGATAAGTGAACACCATTATAAGTGTAAAGATATTCAATGAGCTTTTTGTTTCTAAGCCAACTTGTGTGTGTGTGTCTCGAAACTAGGATAAAGTGATTATCGAAATTGGGATGAAAAAGGAATGCGATTTCTATCGAGAAAATGAAAAACGCGACTTGCAATAATCAGCTCTTCTTACTTGTGATCACGAAGAGGGGCAATGGGAAACGTTCTCTTGTTTATACCTAGAGGAGATCTGACCTTGCTTTTGTGATCCATAAACCTGAAATTCTATTTTGATTCGAATACAGGGTTACTCAACGGAAGATCTGGCGGAAGTTGAAATCTAAAATATCGCCAAATGAATCCATTTATTCCATTGGATATTGCGATTGAATTTAAAAAGTTGAAACATGTTTAAAAACATCGAGGAAGAAATTATCACATGATTGATTGATTGAATATTAACGTCGCACTGTTCAGCTACACGAGGGCTTTTGGTGACGGACCACGTAATTTTGAATCATGGTCAAGTGACGTGGACGACACCTGAGCTGGCACCCCCCTCTCCTAACTACCGCACCACACCAACGGGAGGACGTTTCAGCTCTCGACAGATTTAACGTGCATCGCTGCCCTACACGGCGGGTCCTTAGTAGTACTGGGCTCGAACTCGTGACAAGGTAAGCCACGATCCGATACCTATACCATTCGGCTACCGCGGCCACAAGAAATTATCACAATAGTATTCATACACGTTGGATTCATTTAAGGCATACAGATGCGCGATGGAGTCATTTAACTCAGTACGAGTCTTATACTTTTAAATGCACTTCTTAATCTTAATTTCACGAGTTTTATAAATATTTTTAATATCAATGTAGCATAATACAAGAAGTATGCCAAAGTATCATAATTATGTTCCTATGAGTGATGTAACTATTTTTTGAAAAAATTAATCTGTGGCAAGTGAAAGTGTTAAAAAACGAGATTGAAAAATTAGCATTGCGTATGGCGCGGAGAGAATCTTTGATCAAAACTTTAGAATAACCAATGAAAATAATAGATATGCATGAATGAATATGGTTGGAGTTATAAGAATATAGTGGGGGGATGATTTGTGGTTTTCCTTAATATTGATTACGTTGAGCTGAAATAGCAAGAAGTTATATTTTAAAAGACCATGGTATAAAGAAAATTATAGGTACATGAAAAAAGTTTAAGAGATCAGTTTAACTGTTTAGATATTCCTGGAATATTTATTGTTATATATCTGCCGAATGAATCCCCCTTTTTGCAAATTTTTCTCTGTGGGCAAGGTTTTTTTAAAAACACTCTAAAAGGAAATTTCGATATTCTATCAATACAGTCTTCGAATTTTCTTAGCTTTTTCTGATCAACCCAACAGTTTCTTTTAGTTAATATGTGTTGCTAACTATACAATTTCTTTCTAGGTTTTATAGATAATTGATTAATTCAAAATATACTTATTATATTACGAATGGTTTTCTTTTTAATTGTATTATATATAGCTATAATTAGGTTAGCTATCGCTTCACGAAAAACCTTCAAACGCTAAAATTTTTTGCGTACAAATGCAAAGGCAATGTCGATATTGTAGAATTTTATAAAAAATGCTTTCTCCACATTTTCCTCGAAGTATAGCTAAATATATTTGTGTCTATTTTTAAATACGAATTTTAATGCTGAAAGAATTAGATTCTCAAATTTTTCTCTAATTTCTTATAAGGAGAATTTCTAATGAACTTCTTTCTTCAAATGTTCATTTAATTAGAAATTTTCAGCCAGGGTCTAATTGGATTGTACTACCTTAATTTAAAATTTTAAAGTGAATTTTATTTTTGACAAAGGAAAGTAAGAATAGGTTTCTGCATGGAATTTGCTTTATTCTAAATTTACTTCTTTTGAAAATATCTCTTAAGTACAATTTTACGTTAATAAAAGCAGGTTCGAGAATTTTTTTTAAAGAAATAGAGAAGAAGGAAACAACAAAGATGCATTGTTGATTAAAAAATAACTTTTACTCAGAAGTTGAGTGAACCAATTTTTTAATCTTTTTCCCTTCAAAGTTATTTTACACTTGTGAGGCGATTGATCCCAATTTTTTATTTTCCAAGAGCGTGTACTTTACGTGAAATCTTAATTTTATTCTGTCCAAATAGTTTGGAAAAATAGCCTCTCTAAAAAGAATTTCATACTTTTTATGACTACGGGACTTGATGGTAGTATTACTATCTCCGAAGAATTATCTTTACTTTTTTAGAATTATTATTTTGGAATTGTATTCGATGTTTTCTTTCTCCCCTCCCCCATATCTTCACATTTTCATTCTTTAGTAAGTTTTTCCATGAATTCTTCGCTGAATGTTGAAAAACAGCTTTTTATAATTATTTTCAGTACTTCATGTTATGTATAAAATGGATTATATATAAATTTTTGAATAAAAAAATTTCCTTTTTAGATAATATCGTGTCGGAGCTAATATTACTAACTGTTGAGGATGGACTTTTGAATGAGAGAGTGAATATTTACGCGCGTCGCGCTCTGTTCAGTTACTCGAGGGCTTTTGGTGACGGACCTCGTAATTTTGAACCATGGTCAAGTGATGTGGATCAAACCTGAGCTGGCCTCCTCCTCTCCTAACTTCCACACAACACCAACAGGAGAACGTTTGAGCCTCGACAGATTGAACATGCAAAGGCTTCCTCTACACGGTGGGTCTTCAGCTGCACTAGGCTCGAACTCATGCCATGCCAGCCACGAGTCCGTGACCTCGACCACTAGGCGGTCATTATAACAGCTTGAGTGAGTGAGTGAGTGAATATTAACGTCACACACTGTTCAGCTACATGAGGGCTTTTGGCGATGGACCACATAATTTTGAACCATGGTCAAGTGACGTGGACGACACCTGAGCTAGCCCCCTCCTCTCTTAACTACCACACCACACCAACGGAGGACATTTTAGCTCTCGACAGATTTAACGTGTATCGCTGCCCTACACGGCGGGTCTTTAGTGGTACTGGGCTCGAACTCATGACAGGCCTGCCATGATCCGATACTGGGCTACCGCAGCCCTATATAACAGCTTGAAAGAAGATAACTAAAACTTTTCAATTAAAATAAATAAATAAATAATTAAAAAAAACCCCTCTTTTTTTATTTTGAGAATAAGAGGGGATTTATATAATGAAATTCAGTTATATTGTTTGTCATTTCATTATTCGTATTGAAATTTAAAATGTTATATTATTATTTGTGGAAATGCATTCAAGCGTTAGAGATACTTATGTTCGAATAGATTGTGGATTTAAAATTTTGTTATGGTTAAGTTTACATAAATATGTATCCTTCATTAATTTACAGAAGACATTTAATAAGAAATTCCTGCTACCTAAAAATGAAATTGGTGCAATCATGTTTGCGTGGGTTAAATGATGGATAGTACGATTTTCCCATTTTACTTTAATAAAGTAAGTTTACTTTTCCTCCTTTTACTAGTTGAAATTAAAATGTCAATGAAAAATATATCGCAATATTAATTTAAGGAGTGTTCAAATAATTAATATGACAAATTTATCAGGCACTTCACGAAGGGAGGTCGTTTTCCTCAAGCTTATTGGCATCGGAAATTCTGCCTTTCTTCTTGCCGTAGCCTTCGCTTACCTCTTCGCCGTGCGTCAACCAACGAGTTGGCTTGTTCTTTAGTAAGCGTTTGGATTCGAGCGGAAGTCACTTAGCTGTACTGACGTTCCTGTCTTTCTACACTTTACTGTGTGCGACTGAGCACACAATTTCTACACTGCCTTGCCCCATCTGATTACGACCTGGAACGGACTAACGGACATTCTATTGGTTATGGAAAATAAACCTTTATCAGAGGAAGCTGCCACTTCCAATGACCAAGTACAAAATACCAAATCACCTCCCGTGCCACCCAGTGTACGACTGGCCGAGGAATTCATCACTGACAATGCTGCGGCAATATCTGAGCTGCTGAAACTCCGAGCGGGTTATGCAGCCGGCGCTCGCAAGATCGCCATTATTCCATCTACCCGAGACGAGTACAGCCCCTTCCAAGGCGAACTCGAAAGCATTTACAACAAACTAATTACCGTTAGAGACTCTCTAGATGTCCCGCGTTTTAGTATCCCGTCAAACCAGGTGGCCCTAGACAAAATAGTTGCTAGGGTCACTTCAAAGCGAAAGAAAGCAGCTGCTCCTACTTCGGACAATACAAGTAATGTACCCAAATCACTGGTCAAGAGAGAAACCAGCAAAAGGGTGACTGTTGACGAAGATGGATTTAGATTACCACCGAAGAAACAGACCGCTAAGCTTAATGGTAAGCCTTTTCTTACTTCCCTTGCCTTCAGCCTCTCTGCCCCATCAGCCCCTTCCATAATCCTTTCTAACGCTTCTGAGGAGGTGGAGGAGATTGAATTTGATACCGAGCAAGCAGCTACGGCTGTCGCTTCCAGGGTTAAAATCTCGCCATTCTTTATCCCAGCCAAATCCGGATTGAACTGACCTTGCCCCCACGCTTCAAAGTAAATTATCAGGGCGTTTCCTGAGAATTACTGTCCAAAGCGAGGAGGAATATAGAAAGCTTGCCACATATTTCAGGCACGAACAAATCGCATTCAAATCTTTCATGTTAAAATCGGAAAGACCACTCAAACTTATTTTGAGAGGACTTCCCACTTCCACCGAACTTGAAGCCGTTAAAAAAGAAATTGAGTCGGAGGGTTTCAAAATTCACAAAATTTCCCGTTTAACT
>BMAV01024541.1:256819-276345 GCA_019973955.1 Trichonephila inaurata madagascariensis
GATACTAATAAAGTAATGAAAAAAGATTCAATCATATCAAATGTTTCATTAATTCCATGTATTTTATCTTGAATCAGCTTTTTCTATTAATTTTCTTTGAAGTTTGTAAATATGTTTTCAAACGTAAATGATATATATAGAGAGAGAGAGTTGCAAACTTATAAGCAATTGGAATTAATTAAGATTTAATAAAATTTTACTCTATATTTCATAATTGTATCATTTCGTCGAGAAGCTTTGTTTCGCGTAATATCAATAAAAGCCTTTACTAAAATAGGAAAATAAAAACCCTTACAATATTTTGCCTCTTGACCGTTTCTACGATAATTTAGGTTTTAGGAAATATTTCACAGTGAAGTGGAAACAAGAGCAAATTTATATATAATTTGGGTTCTCTCATCACAAAATGTTAAACAAATCAAAATTGTAAGTGATTAAGTTACGATTATGAGATCGATATTTTTTATTGTATATCAAGTTAAAATTAAATACTTTTCCATATTCACTTCTTTTTTGCTTTACATTATGTATGGTGTCTAATTTCGTGATGTGAATGAAATCTACGCTGTTGAAGCCAAACATTTTTTGCGCTCATGTCGAAAACTAGTCACAAACATAAAATCTATGAAAACTGATAAACTATTCACTGTGTTGCTACGAAATTTGGCATAGAGACACATTACAATTGTGAGAAAGAATATAGCAACATAACAATATGGAAAAGATTTTAATTGTGAATTAAGATACAGGGCATATCAAAAAGTGGGAAATTATGAATCCGAGGTAAGGTATTTACCTCGGAAAAAGTCTGTCATGTATGGAGTGTGACCACTGTACACTGCTATACAAGTCTCACAGCGAGCTGCCGCGGTAGCCGAGTGGTATAGGTATCGGATCGTGGCACCCCTTCCTTAGGTGGGTACGGGTGTCACAATCCCGTGGTACCCTAGTGATCTTTTCCCAAGGGGTTTACTATCTATGGTAAACACGGGTACCCCAGTGATCCTTCTCTATTTTCGACCCTCCATCTTGTCATCCAATTTCTTCTTTTCTCGTCCAGACCACAGACCTATGAATGTTTGGCGCAGTATAGCCAAAACTGGCACTTGCGCCACAAAACACCAAACTCAACTCAACTCATCGGATCGTGGTTTGCCTTGTCACGAGTTCGAGCCCAGTACCACTAAAGACCCGCCGTGTAGGGCAGCGATGCACGTTAAACCTGTAGAGAGCTGAAAAGTCCTCCCGTTGGTGTGGTGTGGTAGTTAGGAGAGGGGGGGGCGTACCAGCTCAGGTGTCATCCACGTCACTTGACCATGGTTCAAAATTACGTGGTCCGTCGCCAAAAGCTCTTGTATAGCTGAACAGTGTGACGTTAATATTCAGTCAATCAATCAATCACAGCGAGCTGCCATACTGTTAACGAGGGTGTCAATAAATGATTGTGGCAACAAATCCCATTCTTTCAAAAGCGCTCCTGGTGGGTCTTAGGATAAGGACTGCGCTCAGAAATGGCTTTTCCTTGATCATCCCAAACATGTTCAATAGGACTGAGGTCCAGAGACCTTGAGGGTTAATCCATACAGCGAATATCTTCTACAAGAAATTTCTCAACAATGTTAGCTGTATGTGGCCTCGCATTATCATCCATGAAAATGGTGTTCGGGCCCATAGCACCCGGAACAACCTCACAAAGGCTTCAAGGACCTCATCCAGGCAGAGCTGTGTGTTAACAATACCCGTATCGAAGACGTGCAGTGGTGGACGATTGCCCAGTGTTACGCTTCCCCAGACAAGGATACCTTTGCCGCCGAATCTGTCTTTTTCTGTTACGTGTGGGGATGAAAGCGAGTTCCACTTTCTTTCCAGACAAGACTTGACGTTCTCTCAGGTTGAATCTTGATTCCTCACTGAAAAGAACACGCTTCCATTCTTGCGGTGTCTCCACCTGATGTTTTCGGCTTCACAATAACCTATCTTTCCTGTTGGATGCAGCCAAAGAGACTAGACGCCGGGCGTAATGGCCAATCTCTGCTAGATATCTGTAGACTGTTTGCCTGGAAATTCTTCTTCCAGACACAGCAACGAGTAAGCTGAGGAGCCNTTGTTTCACCTATATCGTCGTATGCTTATGCCAAGAAACGATCATGTGCAAGTGTTGTGGCTCTGAGGTGATCTTCCTAGTGACAGTACCAATTGTTTGGAATTGATTCCATAGCCGAGAGACCACTTTCGGTGCCACTTGAAACCATCGAGTCACCTCTGCTTTAGCCAGTCTTAGTTACAAGCCCTTGCCAATGGCTCTCCATGTCAAGGAATCATCTAAGCGATTATGAGAACTCATTCTCACTGCAAACAGGCTGTTTAATGTTTAATGTAATAATGTTCTTAAAACTGCAAACAAAAGTATCAGATGCTTAAACGGTTTCAGTCCAGTAGTTCTGCAAAAACTAATGCTAAACAACTTCTTTCCCTAAACCGAAGGCTGATATTGTACTACCTATTTTTCAAAATATATAAATTACAAATTCTATCAATTTTATTAGTAGCAATATAGAATTATGTTGAAAATCATGTGTATGACCTTAAGTTTGGACATGAGTGTATTTGGATCAACTCGCCTCCAGAAGATTCATTAGTTCAAGTAAGGGAAAAAAAAGCAGCACGCTCTCTTATTAAGTAGTTTTAATATGAGGTATAAACATGGTTATATATATATGAAAAATGGTTATATGTCTTGACTTGTCTGTTTTAAAGAAATATTATACAAAGGCAATAATGGCATAAATATTAAATGTTAGAAACTATAATAATGTTTCGAGTAATTCTTAATGCATCTTAATCTAAAATGTTGTTGTAGATTTAATATTTAATATAAATGTGTGTATGCGTATGAGAAAAAATGAGATCAAGACGAAGTGTGTCTATGACTATGAAAGGGAAGACATGAAATTTTTATACCAAATGGAAAAATAAGATAATAATTTTTCCCCATCTGAAAAGCTCTATAGGAAAGTAGGTTCAATCGATAAATATTCATAAATGTGAAGTCTAATAATGCAAAAAAATTCGTCAAGTATGGGTCGATTGGTTACCTGTTTAATAATATCGCACACTTTCTAATTGAATTCATTAAATCTGACGAGGCTTATGGCCGCGGTAACTGAATAGCGATAGCTCCGATTCGTGGCCAGCATCATCGAGTGGCTGGTTTGAAATCTGGTGCCACTGAAGACCCACCGTGTAGAACACTAAATCTATCGAGGCTCAAAGTCCTCCCATTAGTAGTGTGCAAGTTTGGAGACAAAGGTGACAGCTTAAATGTCCTCATCACTTGATCATGGTTCAAAATTATGAGGTCCATAGTCAATATAGTTCTAGTGTAGCTTCAAATATTGCAATGTTAAGAAACAATCAGTTAATTACCCTATCAGTATAGGCAATATTATTGTATTTTGACAAATAAATCCTTTTAAATTAATTCTTGTTAACACTGTAATTATATCTTTTCTTTCATAAATTACTCCAAATCATGGTCGCTCCAAAGTTTTAATTTTTTTCGATAAATGTACATACTTATAAAAAAAGTCTAATCAATTATTCTTTACTCATTCAGAAATGCATAATTAATTTAAATAGCCATCTAAGATGTATTTATAAATTTACTGACATGAGAGGTGCTTGTTTGTAAGTTTAATAGAAAGAAGATTCGTACTGATGATGTGTTATAGTAACTTATACAGAACAACATGTTAATATTTTTAGTCTAACGTAATAATTTAAGATATATCAAAGCTCTAAAATGTATAAATGAACTGAATGGTAATAAGTATTGAATTAAAATTTAGGATTATTAATGTTAGAATGTAGCCAGTGGCCGAGTGGTAGCGTATCGCGCTTCCGCGCCACAGGTCCGTGGTTGACACCCAGGCTCAGCAAGGTCGATTAAGTCTTTCATCCCTTCAGTGGGTCTATAAATGAGTACGGAGCTTACTTGGGAATTAAACCTTGGGATTTTTCGCATTACAGACTGACCACGAAACCGGAGCATCTGTTCGAGCATCTCAGCGCCCAGGGTCTCGAAAACTGAGATGGGCACAGTAGGCCTTGGCCCTCTATGGACTGTTACGTCACTGAGTTTAGTTTAATTCTAGAATATTGAAAAATAATGCACAAAAAGAGAGAGATTAAAAAATGGCATCTACTTATATTAGAGAAAGCGCGTTAAGAGACTCAGATTTTTTTAATGACACTAGCAATACGAGGGCTGAAGACCATTACACGTGTGATTTTTTATATTTTTTTAGAAGAAAATAAAAATTAAAAATATTTTGTTAAATTTTATGAGGCAGGACCAATCTTGTTTTGTACAAAAAATTAGAATATTAATATAGGAAATTTAATTAAGTAAAATTCAGAGTCAATAGAGTGTTGATTAGCTCTTCAATTTTAACTTTTCATTGGAAAACTATATCTAAATATGCTAGTTTAAATGGGGTAATTTTCGGAAATGCTGCTCAATGCTTTGTTATGGATAGAAATAAATCTTTTAGCGTAAGACACTGAGCTTCCTCAAGAACTCTTGTTTTAAATAATGATTATTTATAAAGTATAATTAGAACTTTTTTATTTGTGGAAGCTTCAAGAGATTTTGTAAAACTTCAATATGAATTTAAAGTAATAAATCACATAGTGTCAGAACTTTTGTGTTCAAGATTTTCTTAATTTTGACGTCTGTGGCTTTTTTTCTGTTTTGAAAATTTCTGAAAGTCGGATGAAATACACAGAAGCTTTTTTTTTATTCAACAATCTTGATCACGCTTTTCGAATGAGAACTTTTTCAGGTAATTACTGCAACCATGGTGAGAAATCAGGAAACTGATATAAATTCATCATAAGCTAAAAATGCGAATATACTTTTTCTTCTAAATTATGGTTTAAGGTTACGACTAAAACTGGTTTGAAATAGTTATGTGGTTTCAGGTTATAAATTAGGCTTTGAAAAAATATATATTGGGCAACCAGCAGCTACTGACCTTACCAATATGCTATTCTTTTCTTAACTTCTTCGTGCCCTTGAACTATCATCCTCCTTCACTGAAAAGTCAGGTCAATAATCTTTTCACATACCATTATTTAATTTTATCAAGGAAAAACAAAGGGCATTTCTCATGATTTTAAGAAGGTCTACTTATTGCATACTAGATAAACATCATTTTGAGAAATAAGTCAACAATTAATTTTTTTTTGTTACCAGTGAAGACGTACAGAATACTTCTCAAATCCCCCAATCTGAATTCAAAAATTGGTTGGACATCTAACGTTGTATTATTCTGAATTTTATCTTAAATTTTTTTTAGTTACAATAGATTTAGGAAATAATTATTGGAAAAGTTTTGACGGTAGAGCGTTTTGGCAAAATTAATTGTAGGCGAGATCATTTAAAGCATTTTAAAGAAATTTACCCTTTGGAAAGAATTATTTCGTTAATGATTTTTGACTTTTTTTTTATTTGCATTGCTTTAGAATAGCGCAAAAGTTTTAAACTTCGATTTAAAATCCTGCTACACACTTACAATGAACCTGATAACTTTCAAGAAAGAAAAGTATCAAAAGTGCCCAAAATAAAAATGTAAATCAAACTCATGAACTGTTGCAATAACGTTTTTCATTTACATCTATTTTTTAAAGGAAAAAAAAATAGCGTTAGTATTTTAGTAGTTATATAGGTGCATTATGATTTGTGTCTTCTGCATTTAATTGATCCATGATTTTTCTAGAAGTTGGGAGTTTTATTAAATGTTTTACAGTTCTAATGCTATATATATTCAGTGAAGAAATATATACTTAACAAAACTCTATATCACTTTATATTACATGTTATGCTATATTAAATGTTGTATAAGAAACTCATAGATGTTTAACACAGTTATTATTTAAAAGCAGATCTGCTCATCTTTTTTACAAGAATAAAATAAACAATTTTACTAAGTTAAAACTTCTCAGAATTTTTGTGTAGTTTAACTTTCATTTACTTTACATGGAAGCTAATAAATGATTCATCTTGAAAAGAGAAAGTTTATCACCTGTCGAAATTTTAATATATCATTGATTGAAATAACCTTGCAGTGATTATAAGTTGACGTATTTTAGCTTAGGAGTTGTTTTCTAGTCTAAATCTTTTTCAGAGCCAAAGAAGAAAAAATAAAAACTACATTGAATTCTAAAAATTTCTGAACCCACTAAAAGTCAAACTAGTATGAAAGCTAAAGGACAACAAAAATGAGATGATTCCATATAATTTACTTTCTTTTGGAAAGTTCTTTGCAGTTAACCTGAAGGAAAAATAAATATTTGTGATACGAGAAAGGGGAAAAAAACTGAGGCAATTTAAATGAAACCAGTTAAATGGTGAAATGCAGCTAGTATATTTGCCATTTTTCAAACAAAACTACCTCATTATAAATTTTTATGCAAAGGGGAGATTGTAGCTACTTATTATGATAAAAGGCACAGGTAAATGCTCTTGAAGAAATTTTGAATCAAAATAGTTCCTGTGGAAACTAAGAGAAATACATACTTTAAAATAAATAAAAATTCATTTTATGCTTTGAAAAAAAATGACATCCAGAAGCTTTTTCGAAAGTCTATGAAATTATAAATTCTTCAATTTCCGTAAAAATCTATTTCATACACACAATACATACATATTAGGCAACCACACGGAATTTCGTTTTTGTCGCTTTTATAACAATCCTTGGAGTTTTACACTTTATTGTACAATAATTCTCCTAGAATTGTTTACTCTTGTTATCGGACAAAATTCTAGAATTTTTTCATCGTTTTATTAGCTGTATTTTATTTAAGTTATTGACTGAATCTCTTGAAAATCACTTTAATTTAATATTATAATTTTAATCTTTAAAACTGTATGTGTGAATTGTGAACGTGCAAGTTTGTTTTATGAATTTAAACTGGGACTAAAACTATAGATACAATAAAAATAATTGTTTTGCTTAGAAAAAAGACAGTTGCTTCAAGAACGGCCCAAAGATTGTTCCAACATTTTTTCTTTTGGTGCTGAATCCTTAGAAGACGACACTATGTCAGACAGACCCTCAAATCTAAATATCAATGATCAATGAGGAGACAATGATCACTATCTATTTTTAGTTTAACGTGTCAGCATCTTGTCGAAGTGTTTAAAGTAAATGTAACAACATGGAAGTTTAAAGCAAAGAGGCGAAAATTAAGTAAATGGGTAACACATGGATACATTTCGTAGAACAGACAGGACCGTTTTTCACCTCCCTAGGCACTTGAAATCGTTCCTCCCCTACTATTTCTAGAGTCCCCTCTCCTTCAATTCTTACTCTGCTTTTGGTTCGGGAGATGTTTTCCCTCAACTCTTAATGTTTATTTGCTTTGGATCTTTGTATAGAATCTTTCCATTATCCACCACCTCTATACCCACTGTATTCTGGACTGGAAGCCGTAAGGAAAAGAAAGGTTGGAATACTATTGTTCATTTCTTACTTCACGGCCTTTTGTAAATTAGTACAATAAATTGATGAAATCGCTTACAATTACAGTATAGAGTACAGATTATATTGTTTGAACTGTTTTCAACTTGTTTATTAACATCTTTTTCACCACTTACCGCTCTACTCTCTTCTACTTTTAGACATCCTTATTCTTTGTTGAGTCAATGTCATTGTAATTGTACAACAAAGGTTTTCTTCTATCTTTCAAAATCATGAATGACATCACTGGAATCAATTTCCATTATAATATCGTTGTGAGTGCATAGCAACATCAAACTAAGTTTTACATTTTCCTTAGTAGGGGAAAAATGTCCTAGGGGGTGGTACGTTCGCTGTAATTTGAATTTTTTCTCTTTTTCGCCCTCCAATTTTTGGCGCTCCTAAATCTTTTGCTCCCTAGGCATGTGCCTAGCATGCCTAAGCGTAAAAGCGGCCCTGAGTACAGGCCAGAACAAACAGTACGCATGCAGGCTGGAAGATTCTTTCTCCCATATATTTTCGCCTATTTTTCATCTTTAGAAATAATATGCGTTTCAAACAATTTTATAAAAAGGGAATAGAAAATAGAGGAGTCGACATCTTTAAAAATAAAAATGGAATTTATTTATTGATTGAATATTAACGTCACACTGTTCAGCTACACGAGGGCTTTTGGCTACCGACCACGTCATTTTGAACCCTGGTCAAGTGACGTGGACGACACCTGAGCTGGCACCCCTCTCTCTCTTAACTGCCACACCAACGGGAGGACGTTTCAGCTCTCGACAGATTTAACGTGCATCGCTGTCCTACACGGCGGGTCTTTAGTGGTACTGGAATCGAACTCGTGACAAGGCAATCCACGATCCGATACCTATACCACTCATCTACTGTGGACACAAAATGGAATTTATAAGTTGGTTCTCGATGGGAGAGGGTTGTCAATGTGAGAGTGGATATTTTGGCGAGTAAAATTATTTTATATAACAATACACAAGTTTTTTTCTCATTTCTAAAACGGCAGAATTTTCTTGATTATCTGATATAGTCACATGTATATAATGCATTTCATGTGAAGATTGTGAGATCTACTCTTATATTTATATTACTGAAGTACGAATTTGTTCTGTTGTATCAATTCTGCTTCTTCTAGCAAGCCTATGTTCATTTCCTGAAGTTTTCTTACTCACAGAAATTAAGAAATAAATTGAACTGTATTTTATAGTTTTATGCATAAAATATGCAAGAAATATTTTTTGAGAAGAAAACAAAATTTTGAGTTTACGCATGAGAGAGCGGGAGTTAAATCTGCGCTTACTCTCATTGAAGGGAAATCAATTGAGACGCCAAGCCTGGACTTAAGTGTAGTAATTAGAACATATATTTGTTTTCTTACATTTATTTTCCCTTCTTCACATAACTTGCATTTATTTTCCCTTCTTCACACAACTTGCATTTATTTGCCCCACTTCTATCTAGTGATTATCTTTTTTTTTTTTTTCAAGCAAAAATTTTGCTTTTGTTATACCTTTCAAAACAAGGCTTTCAATACGTTAAGGTACAACCAGATTTCTATGTTTACTATTAAACGAATGAAAATGAAGGTAAAAAAATATGATTTACATGAATGATAATAAGAGGAACTTCTATTTATAAAAAAGTTAAAACTACAACTACTTTTGTAAAGAACTGGATCCCTGTACTCCAGACGAAGGAAAGTGTGAATATCCCGCCTTTGCAATTTGTAGGAAACTCTTCATGCTTATTGGTCTTCGTTTGTTGATACTTAAGATATTGTTTTAGTAGATGTGGTTTACTTAATTCAGTAAGACAACGAGAAATTGGATGAAGAGAAATAGGGTGTTTTTTTTATCACACGCTGATACTGCAAAACGTCTCAATGTGTCTCGTAGTGTGGTCCAAAGACTTGGTTTAAATCCAAAAATTTAATATAAAGAACTGTTACTGGTTATTCACGATTCCTAATCCTTGTGCAATACAACTTTCTATTAGGTACATTACTTGGACTAGACAGAAAAATGTGGGTATATCTGTATTATTCACAAATTAGCTTAGATTTTCTTTAGTGAATGATTCAAGTTATAAGCTGATCTGTAGAGAACGAGGTAACAAATGTTATACATCTAACATTGTTGAAAAGCACAGTCATAGAGCAGTTAGAATTATGATTTGGTTCAGAATCTCTATGGGTATTTACACTGATATGTGTGTAAGTAACACACGCAGAAACTGTATACGAGAAGCTTTGGCTGTGAAATATTGGGACGAGATCCTTGCTCCAAGTATCCCGCCGTATGCTGATGTTCATGGTGATGAATGATAATGCCCGACTTCATTTCTAGGTTTGTTGATAAATATCTTGAAGACAAAGGCGAAAGAAAATGTCAGTTGGATCTCCGGACCTTAAATTGATAGAGTATCTTTGGATTTACCTCGGCAGCTAACTCAAGTCCTCCTCCGAGGTAGTTAAACAAGTTTTGTTTCATAAATAGGCATTCTTTCCCATCCTAGTGTCCAACAAAATCGAAAGTTGATGCCACCGATACATAACAAGTAGAGGCCAACACATTCTTATTTAAATCTCAAAAACTTTTTTGCACAGTAAATTGGGATTTTTTTACTAAACTCTTAACTTTGATAAAAATATATTTATTTTATTTAATACATTATGCTCAATATTAACATTACGCAAAAATTCATAAATTACAGTTGAAAACCCTATTTTTCCAAATTTAATGTGTGTGTCTATATACATATTTTTTTCTCCTCAAATAACCTTAAAACAACTTTTAAATTACTGGATGCATTTGCAACAGAAAGAAATGCAGTATCAATATTGGTGTCTCATTGAATATAAAATAATAAGTTAACTTTCTTCAGCTTAAGTTATGAATACCTTGAAATAACCTCCAAGAACTTTAAAAGGGTCCATATCCCTCTGTTATAAGAAACTGAAAAACCTATCTGAGAATAAATATAACTGAATGTATTTTTTTCAGCCATAGATCAGCGGAACTTAAAATGGTGAAACATACTGATTTTGATTTAAGAACGATATCATTTTTAAATAATTAATGTAACTCATCTTTTTTTAAGGCTGTCTTCGGTCAATGTTAAAGAATAGGACCCGAATTTGGAACGTTTTTTCAGATATAAAAGAAATGAAAAATTAATATGATATTCTAGCTTCACTATCCTTTAGAGAGTAGCATTTTTTATCATACATCTCATTTTTAACCGAGTTGACCCATTTTTTCTGGTATGAAATGTGTTTCGCGTTTTTTTTCTTATACCGTAATGTTAAAAAAGCTATCCCTGCTCGTATTCAAAAGAGAAATAGAGTATTCATTGAATATTTTGAAATTTTTAAAAACACTATATTGTTAACAGATGTATAAATTATAATGTTCCAAATTTCCATGAAATTTGAGGTATTTTTCTGTCTGAAAATATGCTTCGCGTTTTGTTCATGCTCTCGTACTTTTTCCGAAAAAAGCCTTAAAAGTTAAACTATAACATTACTAGAATGGAAAATTTCAAACCGAAGAGTGTGTGTGTGTTTAATTATATAAAATTAATATCTATTCGGAATTTTAAGTTTAATATGTGTTCCTAGCTAAAAGCCAGCTCGGCTTTGGGGGCCTTGAAGACCGAGTTTCGTATAATAAATATCTTATTGTATTTTGCTAATTATTATATTGCATAAATTGGTATTGTAAGAGTACATGAAAGTGGTAACTAATTTTGAATTATTTCCATAAAATTAACCTTTTGTTCCACAAAAAAATTCATTAATAAATAAAGTAACAACAATTCACTATATTTCAAATACATATATAAAATACATTTGACATCCGACTTACTAGGAAAAAGTTATATGGAATTTTTGTGACTTTATTTCATTCTTCTTGCATATTTTTTACATCTCTCTCAAATTCTTTGATAATTATCACAGTAGTTTAGATTTTGTCTGAGTTTGTGATAGATAAAATGGAAAATGAAGTCAACCATTCTTGAAAAGAGATCTCAAGTAATTTCTTTTAAAAGTTTCCTATCTTGAGAAGATTTTTTTTCTGTAGATGCTTAGGAAAAAAGTAGTAGTGAGACTGTGCGTTCACAGTATTCACAACATTCGGATTCTGGGCCTGTCTATGTAACATATCATTGTCATTTTAAGGTTAATGTTATAGAATCTATTTCATTGTTCTTTTTTGAATCAATATACATATCTATACATATAAATTTTCTTAAAATTAAACTACAAATGATAGATTACTTAATATGCCGGACATTTAAGATAAAAAGAAGCACACACACACACACATTTTAACTAACATATTATTTAAGTTCCATATTGGAACAGTAATATACAAACATTTATTTACAGAAACAAATAAATGACAAATATTTAGTTACACAAAAATCGGAAATTTTTTTAAATATTACAATTCCTTCTGCACTTCTTAGAACGAATTTTCCCGTTTAATTCTATGAAAAGTTATCATTATAATGAATTCTTTAAGTATATGAAATAACTTCATGCTTTAAAAAAATTAATGCAAAAATTTACATTATTTTTATTTTTTATTTTCCCAACTTTTCCTATCTTTTCTTTTTATTTAAAATGTGTACGCACGCAAGCACATATTTGCTATAAATAATTTTTCAAGATATTTATGAACTCTTATAGTTTCCGTTTCCCTGCCCAGTTGCTTAAATGTCTTTATGACATTTTCATTTTTAATAATAAACTTTTGAAGTACCTAAACTTATTATAATGAAACCATCCTGCTTTGCTGCTATGAATATGTGTTGATTCTCGTCAGTTCTTTTGATTTCTTCACATAATTTTAGCAATTTTGAGATATTAGGTATGCGCCTGTTTTTGATAGATTATTACAGATGTTGAAAATTTATTTAGTTTAGAACTAGAGTTTTCACATTTCTATAAACAGAAAGGTGGTGGAAGAGGTTGGAAAGTCTCTAAAATTAGGTTTTATCCCTGTAAATATGTTCTTCAGTTTGTCTTGTGTATTATGCACTAATATATATATTTGGGTTTTGGAGTTTCCATATACTCTGATGTGTTTGGTTTTCTCCTATAAAATGAAATGTATTTTTGTTCATAACTCTTGATAATGTTTTCATGATTATTAGTAAATAACAATTTCATGGATTTCTGTATTGAATATATTTAATACAGAAACTCATATAGGTCTGTTCTCATTATTTCCATAATTCTAATTTCCATTGTGCCCTGATATTTCTTTCCTTTCAAGAATTCTTTTAGAAATCTTGTAAAAAGGACAATTTGTAAGTTTTAGATGAATCTGAAGAATAAATAAAGCTACTAAAATGGACAAAGATATTTCGAAATAAGTGCGTATATATATTTTTTTGTTCTGAGACACGAGAAAGAGAGAGATTTACGGATTAGTAACTACTAATGACGTAGAGATTGACGTCATCCTATGTATAAAAGTTACTGCATTTTAAATATTTATTTTTTTAAATGAAAATTTACAGTTATTATTTTTATATATATACAGAGTAAAACATTAGTCTACAAGAATCTCCAACAGTGATAAACTGGAAAAATTCAGATATAATTATGAGACCAACATTTTAACATCAGTTGTAATGATATGAGTTACACAAGTACATGGCAATATTTGTGTGTTTTTATAGTTCAAAAGGTTCCCGTAAAATTAATTATAAAATGGAGATGTGTGTAGCAGTATGCACAAAAGATTTCTTGTGCGTTTCCAGTACACATTAATGATTTTTTCAAGTTGTAGGATACATTATAATTGAAGTATTTAGAAATACAAATGTTATTCAGAAAGTAAGCAAATAGTAATTCTGAAAGTAAATATTAACTATTATTTCAAACATAAACATCTGAAGACTGCTGTCATGAAACACAAGTAACTTTTCTTTCTTGTTTCCTAAATAGTCAAAATTCAATATAAAATATCTTAAAAGCTATGCAGATATCTTTCATTTCAACAGTTTGCTTTCCCCATGAGCTCTTTGCCATTGTACTCGTAAAACTTTTTTTCTAAAATAGAAAAAAAAAAAAAAAACGCCACCCAAACTCAATGATTTTACTCACATTACACGATGTACTTATCACGGAATTCCAAAGTCAACTGATGAGAGATGAAATGTTTTTGTGTGACGTTTGTAGGGGTGGAGGTTGATTATAGCTTAGATCAGGGGTGACCGACCCAAATGACCTCGCGGGCCATTTCGGAAGAGCTTTACAATTCCGCGCGAGGACCCATATAAAAATATATATCTTTATATTAGATTTGGATCCATTACAAACATTTGTTGGAGTGAAAATTTAAAACAGACTGATATATTATTATTGTTTTCATTGTTTTTCATGTATACAAACATAGATAACATAATAATAATAAGGCAATGATCAAATAATCTTTGTTCTATTTAATTAATGAGATATTTGTTTCTCAACTCTTTCACTTAGTTTTTGCAAGTCGATCTCAATGCATGTGTATTTGCGTATCGTAATTGATGTTGCAGATTTTCGTGCGTTAATTTTGAGCACGATTTATGTTTGATAAATTTCAATTTAGAAAAAAAAAGAAATTCGCAGTAACAGAAGCAACGTGATAAAATAATAACAATCATGGGATTTATTTTTTTTACAAAAAAAAACCTCTATAAACAAAAAATATTGTACAAAATAGTCAAATTTTGTAAAGTTGTAAAGAATCTCGCGGGCCGCAAAATTATTCAAGGCGGGCCGCGGGTCGGACACCCCTGGCTTAGATAAACAAAATCGGCTCGTGTCACAGGCTAATCCGAGAGTATTTCAAAGTTGAGTTAGTTTCCTTTCTACAAAATTTGTGATACCACCTCTCTTTCATTTCCCATTCCTCTTAAATCTCGCCTGCGCGGTTGGTGTTTTCCGTATTTTGTTCATTCCCAGGAGGAAAATCATTTCATGTTAAGCGTTTTTTTTTCGTGTTAAGAGAAAAAAATACATGGAAATACATAGTAGTTTGTCGGGACCGTTGTATTATTTCGTGTAAACCGATATTTCGTCAAACGTTTTCGCGTTAAATGTATTTCATTGTAAATTGTTTTTTCAAACAAGACGCACAGATTTCTTCAAAGGCTATCAAGTAGAACCCCATTATAAATAGGTAGACTCTCCTGAGGAGATTACTCTGTTGGATATTTTGATACTAGCATATTATCTGGTTTAAACTTTGTGTCACATTATTTTAACTTTTTCTGTACTTCAGAGGGTGGATGTCCAAAAACCCGCAAGCAATTTTAATACTTACTATTTGAACTATTATCTTAAGGTTTAAGTATATTAAAGGGTGAATATTACGAGGGATGATCAGAAAAAAAGTTACAAGCCGCAGCATTTGAAAACTACATATTGTAGAGAAATTTTGTTTCCGCAGAGTGAAGACAAATGGCGCTACTTGTCATACACACACACACACACACAGCTGGTTTGTAGGTAGGTAGAGAAAGTTCCTAGACGGTTCAGGATGATTGAAATAGCAAGACGCTTAGGAAATTGGTCTCGTTTGGAAGTGCAAGCCATGATTCGATTTTTACCAGCAAAGAATGAGCAAACATGTAGCGAAATGGTGTCGTTCTTTTCAATCAGGAAGACGGGATGTCGAAAACCACAGTATGGCAGGGAGCGGCCGGTCAAGTTCTTCAACGACAGAAATCAACACGGCATGAATTGAAGAACTGATTCAAAATGATTGATGGGTAACTGCGTGAAATCTCGTCAGAGCTGGAATTGAGCTATGGTAGCGTGCAGAGCATATCGTTTCTGATGTGCTGCGATATTCTAAGACATTGCTGAGAAAACATCCACCGAGACCATTCTCAATGGACAGGGATCTGATTTCTACCAAGATGGGTTAAACAAGTTCCTTCTGTGTTCTGATAAATGCCTAAATAGACTTGGTGATTATGTCGAAATATGATAGGCACGTATGCCTCTTAATCCCCTTTTGTATTTTCTGTCTAGTGTTAATAAATATTTCTTTATTCAACTTGTAACATTTTTTATCACCCCTCGTAAAAAGGAAATTCTATAATAAAAGTAAAAAAAAAAAGTGCGTGTGTACTTATGTACGCACGTAATAAGTTATACTTCTTTGGCGTAACAAGATTAAAATCTTTAGCAGGGCAAGCTGGGCCAAGGACGAAAGGCGGTCTCGAGCAGAGTTGAACGATACTAACCCTCAGTCAATCGGACCAGCCAAACCTGAGATAATCACGATTTAAATAAATTTAAACACCCCCGCGCAAGGACAATAGGACCAATAATATGGGGAGGGGGTCGAAGGCGGGAATGATCTGTCCCGTTCTGCATATTTCTAGACAAAGCATTTTCGTATCCGTTCTAACGGAACGCAAAGCAAAGGTTTGCTGACACGGGGTGTATAACTCAGAGGTAGAGCATTTGACTGCAGATCGGGTGGTCCCCGGTTCGAAACCCGCGTGCCCCCATTTTCAGGGAAGTGAAGAGAAATAATTTTTTTGAGAACTTCGAAGGCGGCAATGATCTATCCCGTTCTGTATATTTCTAGACGAAGCATTTTCGTATACGTTCCTACAGAACACAAAGCAAAGGTTCGCTGACGCGGGTGTATAGCTCAATGGTAGAACATTCGGCTGCAGATCGAGAGGTCTCCGGTTCAAACCCGGGTGTCCCATTCTCCAGGGAAGTGAAGAGAAATATTTTTCTGAGAATTTCGAAAGAGCGGGAATGATTTTTCCCATTCTGTATATTTCTAGACAAAGGATTTTCGCATCCGTGACGGTGTGCGCGCGCATTGTAAAAATTTACCCTCATCCTATTTCTCTAACGCCCCAAAAGCAGTATAACTTTAAAAAAAAAAATTCTGAAAGTTAACATATTTTTCAGAAGGGCACCACATTACTCACGCCAGAAGATTACACTGCTTGAAGGTACTTATGAAAATACAGTTAACTAGTAGAAAGCATCCAGTAATATAGACATATTTCATCTCGACGATACCGATTATTCACTATACCAGTGCTTTTCAAATTTTTTGGACATTCTTTTGAAACTAAGGTTTTCCCATGGCTCCCTAGGGCCGTGTTAGCCTAGTAGTCAAGGTCATGGGTTCGTGGCTGGAGTGCCTTAAATTCGAGCCTAAAACGCTGATGACCCGCAATGTAGAGACGGTTGTTGCTCGTTAAATATGTCGAGGCTTAAACGTCCTCCCGTTGGTGTACTGTGGAAGTTAGGAGAGAGGGATGCCTTCTCAGGTGTTGTCCTCGTTCCTTTTGTTCAAAATTACGAGCTCCATTGCCGATAGTTCTCGTACAGCTTTGTAGTGTGACGTTAATATAACTCTCAACTCTATCAATCCATGGAGATCAATTTCAGTCAAAGCATGACAAATTATTAATAAAAACATATATGTATGTCTGCGGCACTCATTTTGTAAACCTCTGACTTTATTTACATTAATCGGTGCTTAAATAGCTATTTTTTCTCCGAATGTTTTCTATGGAAATTTTGTACATAAAGGTATGCATATAAAGATTCAAGAAAATATGAATGTCTTCAAACCACGAATTTCTAGACTTTTCAATGATATTAATTTGTTTCATTATTTTTGTTGTTGAAATATTTTATTACTAATGTCTTGAAGTCCTTAGTTAATAATATGAATTCCCGAACTACGACCTTTTTTTTTGTAAACCTCTTCAAAACTTTTTTGGGATCGATGTTATGTGATTATATATATATATATAGCGTTGCTTGACTTGACTGAATATTAACGTCGCACTGCTCAGCTACACGAGGGCTTTTGGCGACGGACCACGTAATTTTGAACCATGGTCAAGTGACGTGGACGACACCTGAGCTGGCATCCCCCTCTCCTAACTACTACACCACACCAACGGGAAGATGTTTCAGCTCTCGACAGATTTAACGTGCATCGCTACCCTACACGGCGGGACTTTAGTGGTACTGAGCTCGGACTCGTGACAAGGCAAGCCACGATCCGATACCTATACCACTGGGCTACTGCGGCCACGTGATTAGCGTTGCACTGTAAAGCAACTCGAGGGCTATTAGTGATGGACGCTTCAACTTTGAACATCATTTAAGGGACGAGGGTGACACCTGAAAGAGTACCCCCTTTTTCAAACTTTCTCATCACTACAACGGGATAACTTGGAGTCTTCATCACCTCTACACAGCAGGTCTTCAGTGGTCCCAGGACTCGAACCAACGTCGACTACAATTTCGCGAGCAAGGCCACTCGGCTATCGTGGCCACCCTTGGTAGGGAAACGCTGTTGGAGTAATATTTATTGAAATCAATCTTTCAGAATGGGTCTTGTTTTTAAAACATTACCTTTTAACTTTTCATTTTTCTGTAGAATATTATTCTCTCTTTAAAATTATACAGTAATAATCTTTTATTCAAAAAAAAAAAAATTAGCGGAATCCCTATTTGTAATCAAATTTCTTGAAAGTACTGAACAATATAAATAGAACTAACACTTCCAAGCAGAGATGCATTTTTTTAGTTGAAGTTTACACGTGTGTGTAATGTGTGCATTTAGAGGACAATATTTTGTAAGTGCTTGTGCCAATCGCAGCTCTTCATTCCTTCGTACTCTTTGGAGATTTTCGTAGTGATTTTTTGGAACATTCGATGAAACTCAAAAGCAAACAATTAAAGAGATAAACCACTAACGTTAGAATTGTGGAAAGAAACAGAAAGAATCGTCCAGAAACTTGAGGAATGGTAGTCGTTAGAGCAGATTGCAAGAGACATTCGTACAACACCTACAGTTGTGAGTTACTGATTTGAGATTACTTATTCAGACCGAATAAGTAGACGGAAGACCTAACCCAGGTCATCCAAGGGCCACGACGACCAATGGAGATCTATATTTGTTCTTTACAACGAGTTGTAACAGCTCTTCTCAGCTGTCTTGTGAAATTCCAGAGCCAACTGATTTCAAATGTCATTGCTCTTATAGAAGGTTGTACGTGAAAGGTTTATTTGCGTGAAGATTCGGTATTTACATCCCCACACATTTCTACCTACAGAATAGCCCATTTAGCATGATGTACAGTTGGTAAGGAGACTGGGCGAAGCATATACCCCTGTACGGAGAGAACCGACATTGAGGGACCATTTTATTCACTGATGTGTCCAGATTCAGCCTACTTCCAATTCTCGAAGTACATTCATCAGGAGGTAACCAAAAACCAGCGACATATTTGGTCATAACATCCGAGAAAAAGACCGAAATGGCCGCGGAAGTTTGATTGCCTGAGTATATTTCATGTTGAACGAACTGACCGATCTCCATATCTTCGATAGAGAAGTTTTGTGACTGCTATGATGTATCCCTTTAAGACCCAACCCGCACTATCGTGCGGGTTAGATATTCTTATACGTTTTTTCTTCCGGAGAAGTCGTATGTAAGGCAAGCCCAAATCCAACGATTGAGCGTGTTTGCAGAAAGTGCAAAGTATCCCTTTTTATCATCAATGGACGGTGGTTGTAGTCCATGTCTTACTTTCAACTGGCAAATCTAGGTTTGTTTTCAAATACAACGAAAACACGTCTTCTTTTAATCTGTCGTAAAAAAATAATTATCAATATATTTCTAATTGCTTCGATATTAATTTTTGTATTAATGTTTAAATAATTGTAAAATAGAAAAACCTATTAATTATACTCTATTAATTAATGTTGTTTGTAGGACTCGGGAGTTCGTTTCCCGCGCACAATCGTGCGAATTGGGCATTACTTGAGTCACTGCGGCTATAAAGGTAAGTTTTTGCCATGTGAGTTTCCTTTTCTGTTTCAATAATGTTGATAGAAGCCTAAATATAATATAAAGACGAAATATATTACATAATTAATAAATTTCCTTGGAGGTTGCCATGGACGAGTCCCTTTTTTTCTTTCTC